>CM060607.1:31631585-31881585 GCA_030578255.1 Tiaroga cobitis
CTGAGACCAATGGACTTGAGACCACTTGGCTGGAGAGCGCTGAGACCACCAGACTTGAGACCACTGGGCTGGAGAGCGCTGAGACCAACTGACTTGAGACCACTGGGCTGGGGAGCCCTGAGACCAATGGACTTGAGACCACTGTGTTAGGGAGCGCTGAGACCAATGGACTTGAGACCACTGGGCTGGGGAACTCTGAGACCAATGGACTTGAGACCACTTTTTTAGGGAGCGCTGAGACCAATGGACTTGACACCACTGGGCTGGGGAGCGCTGAGACAAACGGACTTGAGACCACTGGGCTGGAGAGCGCTGAGACCAATGGACTTGACACCACTGGGCTGGGGAGCTCTGAGACCAATGGACTTGAGAACACTGGGCTGGGGAGCTCTGAGGCCAATGGACTTGACACCACTGGGCTGGGGAGCTCTGAGACCAACAGACATGAGACCACTGGGCTGGAGAGCGCTGAGACCACCGGACTTGAGACCACTGGGCTGGAGAGCGCTGAGACCACCGGACTTGAGACCACTGGGCTGGAGAGCGCTGAGACCAACTGACTTGAGACCACTGGGCTGGAGAGCGCTGAGACCAACGGACTTGAGACCACTGTGTTAGGGAGCGCTGAGACTAATGGACTTTAGACCACTGGGCTGGAGAGCGCTGAGACCAACTGACTTGAGACCACTGGGCTGGGGAGCTCTCAGACCAACGGACTTGAGACCACTGTGTTAGGGAGCGCTGAGACCCATGGACTTGAGACCACTGGGCTGGAGAGCGCTGAGACCAACTGACTTGACACCACTGGGCTGGAGAGCGCTGAGACCACCGGACTTGAGACCACTGGGCTGGAGAGTGCTGAGACCACCGAACTTGAGACCACTGGGCTGGGGAGCTCTGAGACCAACGGACTTGAGACCACTGTGTTAGGGAGCGCTGAGACCAATGGACTTGACACCACTGGGCTGGGGAGCTCTGAGACCAATGGACTTGAGAACACTTGGCTGGGGAGCTCTGAGACCAATGGACTTGACACCACTGTGTTAGGGAGCGCTGAGACCAATGGACTTGACACCACTGGGCTGGGGAGCTCTGAGACCAACAGACATGAGACCACTGAGCTGGAGAGCGCTGAGACCACCGGACTTGAGACCACTGGGCTGGAGAGCGCTGAGACCACCGGACTTGAGACCACTGGGCTGGAGAGAGCTGAGACCAACTGACTTGAGACCACTGGGCTGGAGAGCGCTGAGACCAACGGACTTGAGACCACTGTGTTAGGGAGCGCTGAGACTAATGGACTTGAGACCACTGGGCTGGAGAGCGCTGAGACCAACTGACTTGAGACCACTGGGCTGGGGAGCTCTGAGACCAACGGATTGAGACCACTGTGTTAGGGAGCGCTGAGACCAATGGACTTGACACCACTGTGTTAGGGAGCGCTGAGACCAATGGACTTGAGACCACTTGGCTGGAGAGCGCTGAGACCACCAGACTTGAGACCACTGGGCTGGAGAGCGCTGAGACCAACTGACTTGAGACCACTGGGCTGGGGAGCCCTGAGACCAATGGACTTGAGACCACTTTTTTAGGGAGCGCTGAGACCAATGGACTTGACAGCACTGGGCTGGGGAGCGCTGAGACAAACGGACTTGAGACCACTGGGCTGGAGAGCGCTGAGACCAATGGACTTGACACCACTGGGCTGGGGAGCTCTGAGACCAATGGACTTGAGAACACTGGGCTGGGGAGGTCTGAGGCCAATGGACTTGACACCACTGGGCTGGGGAGCTCTGAGACCAACAGACATGAGACCACTGGGCTGGAGAGCGCTGAGACCACCGGACTTGAGACCACTGGGCTGGAGAGCGCTGAGACCACCGGACTTGAGACCACTGGGCTGGAGAGCGCTGAGACCAACTGACTTGAGACCACTGGGCTGGAGAGCGCTGAGACCAACGGACTTGAGACCACTGTGTTAGGGAGCGCTGAGACTAATGGACTTTAGACCACTGGGCTGGAGAGCGCTGAGACCAACTGACTTGAGACCACTGGGCTGGGGAGCTCTGAGACCAACGGACTTGAGACCACTGTGATAGGGAGCGCTGAGACCAATGGACTTGACACCACTGGGCTGGTGAGCGCTGAGACCAACTGACTTGACACCACTGGGCTGGAGAGCGCTGAGACCACCGGACTTGAGACCACTGGGCTGGAGAGTGCTGAGACCACCGAACTTGAGACCACTGGGCTGGGGAGCTCTGAGACCAACGGACTTGAGACCACTGTGTTAGGGAGCGCTGAGACCAATGGACTTGACACCACTGGGCTGGGGAGCTCTGAGACCAACGGAGTTGAGACCACTGTGATAGGGAGCGCTGAGACCAATGGACTTGACACCACTGGGCTGGTGAGCGCTGAGACCAACTGACTTGACACCACTGGGCTGGAGAGCGCTGAGACCACCGGACTTGAGACCACTGGGCTGGAGAGTGCTGAGACCACCGAACTTGAGACCACTGGGCTGGGGAGCGCTGAGACCAACGGACTTGAGACCACTGTGTTAGGGAGCGCTGAGACCAATGGACTTGAGAACACTTGGCTGGGGAGCTCTGAGACCAATGGACTTGACACCACTGTGTTAGGGAGCGCTGAGACCAATGGACTTGACACCACTGGGCTGGGGAGCTCTGAGACCAACAGACATGAGACCACTGAGCTGGAGAGCGCTGAGACCACCGGACTTGAGACCACTGGGCTGGAGAGCGCTGAGACCACCGGACTTGAGACCACTGGGCTGGAGAGAGCTGAGACCAACTGACTTGAGACCACTGGGCTGGAGAGCGCTGAGACCAACGGACTTGAGACCACTGTGTTAGGGAGCGCTGAGACTAATGGACTTGAGACCACTGGGCTGGAGAGCGCTGAAACCAACTGACTTGAGACCACTGGGCTGGGGAGCTCTGAGACCAACGGACTTGAGACCACTGTGTTAGGGAGCGCTGAGACCAATGGACTTGAGACCACTGGGCTGGAGAGCGCTGAGACCAACAGACATGACACCACTGGGCTGGAGAGCGCTGAGACCACCGGACTTGAGACCACTGGGCTGGAGAGTGCTGAGACCACCGAACTTGAGACCACTGGGCTGGGGAGCTCTGAGACCAATGGACTTGAGACCACTGGGCTGGAGAGCGCTGAGACCAACTGACTTGACACCACTGGGCTGGAGAGCGCTGAGACCACCGGACTTGAGACCACTGGGCTGGAGAGTGCTGAGACCACCGAACTTGAGACCACTGGGCTGGGGAGCTCTGAGACCAACGGACTTGAGACCACTGTGTTAGGGAGCGCTGAGACCAATGGACTTGACACCACTGGGCTGGGGAGCTCTGAGACCAATGGACTTGAGAACACTTGGCTGGGGAGCTCTGAGACCAATGGACTTGACACCACTGTGTTAGGGAGCGCTGAGACCAATGGACTTGACACCACTGGGCTGGGGAGCTCTGAGACCAACAGACATGAGACCACTGAGCTGGAGAGCGCTGAGACCACCGGACTTGAGACCACTGGGCTGGAGAGCGCTGAGACCACCGGACTTGAGACCACTGGGCTGGAGAGAGCTGAGACCAACTGACTTGAGACCACTGGGCTGGAGAGCGCTGAGACCAACGGACTTGAGACCACTGTGTTAGGGAGCGCTGAGACTAATGGACTTGAGACCACTGGGCTGGAGAGCGCTGAGACCAACGGACTTGAGACCACTGGGCTGGGGAGCTCTGAGACCAACGGACTTGAGACCACTGTGTTAGGGAGCGCTGAGACCAATGGACTTGACACCACTGTGTTAGGGAGCGCTGAGACCAATGGACTTGAGACCACTTGGCTGGAGAGCGCTGAGACCACCAGACTTGAGACCACTGGGCTGAAGAGCGCTGAGACCAACTGACTTGAGACCACTGGGCTGGGGAGCCCTGAGACCAATGGACTTGAGAACACTGTGTTAGGGAGCGCTGAGACCAATGGACTTGAGACCACTGGGCTGGGGAACTCTGAGACCATTGGACTTGAGACCACTTTTTTAGGGAGCGCTGAGACCAATGGACTTGACAACACTGGGCTGGGGAGCGCTGAGACAAACGGACTTGAGACCACTGGGCTGGAGAGCGCTGAGACCAATGGACTTGACACCACTGGGCTGGGGAGCTCTGAGACCAATGGACTTGAGAACACTGGGCTGGGGAGCTCTGAGGCCAATGGACTTGACACCACTGGGCTGGGGAGCTCTGAGACCAACAGACATGAGACCACTGGGCTGGAGAGCGCTGAGACCACCGGACTTGAGACCACTGGGCTGGAGAGCGCTGAGACCACTGGACTTGAGACCACTGGGCTGGAGAGCGCTGAGACCAACTGACTTGAGACCACTGGGCTGGAGAGCGCTGAGACCAACGGACTTGAGACCACTGTGTTAGGGAGCGCTGAGACTAATGGACTTTAGACCACTGGGCTGGAGAGCGCTGAGACCAACTGACTTGAGACCACTGGGCTGGGGAGCTCTGAGACCAACGGACTTGAGACCACTGTGTTAGGGAGCGCTGAGACCCATGGACTTGACACCACTGGGCTGGAGAGCGCTGAGACCAACTGACTTGACACCACTGGGCTGGAGAGCGCTGAGACCACCGGACTTGAGACCACTGGGCTGGAGAGTGCTGAGACCACCGAACTTGAGACCACTGGGCTGGGGAGCTCTGAGACCAACGGACTTGAGACCACTGTGTTAGGGAGCGCTGAGACCAATGGACTTGACACCACTGGGCTGGGGAGCTCTGAGACCAATGGACTTGAGAACACTTGGCTGGGGAGCTCTGAGACCAATGGACTTGACACCACTGTGTTAGGGAGCGCTGAGACCAATGTACTTGACACCACTGGGCTGGGGAGCTCTGAGACCAACAGACATGAGACCACTGAGCTGGAGAGCGCTGAGACCACCGGACTTGAGACCACTGGGCTGGAGAGCGCTGAGACCACCGGACTTGAGACCACTGGGCTGGAGAGCGCTGAGACCAACGGACTTGAGACCACTGTGTTAGGGAGCGCTGAGACTAATGGACTTGAGACCACTGGGCTGGAGAGCGCTGAGACCAACTGACTTGAGACCACTGGGCTGGGGAGCTCTGAGACCAACGGACTTGAGACCACTGTGTTAGGGAGCGCTGAGACCAATGGACTTGAGACCACTGGGCTGGAGAGCGCTGAGACCAACAGACATGACACCACTGGGCTGGAGAGCGCTGAGACCACCGGACTTGAGACCACTGGGCTGGAGAGCGCTGAGACCACCGGACTTGAGAACACTGGGCTGGAGAGCGCTGAGACCACCGGACTTGAGACCACTGGGCTGGGGAGCTCTGAGACCAACGGACTTGAGACCACTGGGCTGGAGAGCGCTGAGACCAACGGACTTGAGACCACTGTGTTAGGGAGCACTGAGACTAATGGACTTGAGACCACTGGGCTGGAAAGCGCTGAAACCAACTGACTTGAGACCACTGGGCTGGGGAGCTCTGAGACCAACGGACTTGAGACCACTGAGTTAGGGAGCGCTGAGACCAATGGACTTGAGACCACTGGGCTGCAGAGCGCTGAGACCAAATGACTTGACACCACTGGGCTGGAGAGCGCTGAGACCACCGGACTTGAGACCACTGGGCTGGAGAGCGCTGAGACCACCGGACTTGAGACCACTAGGCTGGGGAGCTCTGAGACCAACGGACTTGAGACCACTGTGTTAGGGAGCGCTGAGACCAATGGACTTGACACCACTGGGCTGGGGAGCTCTGAGACCAATGGACTTGAGAACACTTGGCTGGGGAGCTCTGAGACCAATGGACTTGACACCACTGTGTTAGGGAGCGCTGAGACCAATGGACTTGACACCACTGGGCTGGGGAGCTCTGAGACCAACAGACATGAGACCACTGGGCTGGAGAGCGCTGAGACCACCGGACTTGAGACCACTGGGCTGGAGAGCGCTGAGACAACCGGACTTGAGACCACTGGGCTGGAGAGCGCTGAGACCAACGGACTTGAGACCACTGGGCTGGAGAGCGCTGAGACCAACGGACTTGAGACCACTGTGTTAGGGAGCGCTGAGACCAATGGACTTGAGACCACTGGGCTGGAGAGCGCTGAGACCAACTGACTTGACACCACTGGGCTGGAGAGCGCTGAGACCACCGGACTTGAGACCACTGGGCTGGAGAGCGCTGAGACAACCGGACTTGAGACCACTGGGCTGGAGAGCGCTGAGACCAACGGACTTGAGACCACTGGGCTGGAGAGCGCTGAGACCAACGGACTTGAGACCACTGTGTTAGGGAGCGCTGAGACTAATGGACTTGAGACCACTGGGCTGGAGAGCGCTGAGACCAACTGACTTGAGACCACTGGGCTGGGGAGCTCTGAGACCAACGGACTTGAGACCACTGTGTTAGGGAGCGCTGAGACCAATGGACTTGAGACCACTGGGCTGGAGAGCGCTGAGACCAACTGACTTGACACCACTGGGCTGGAGAGCGCTGAGACCACCGGACTTGAGACCACTGGGCTGGAGAGCGCTGACCACCGGACTTGAGACCACTGGGCTGGGGAGCTCTGAGACCAACGGACTTGAGACCACTGGGCTGGAGAGCGCTGAGACCAACGGACTTGAGACCACTGTGTTAGGGAGCGCTGAGACTAATGGACTTGAGACCACTGGGCTGGAGAGCGCTGAGTCCAACTGACTTGAGACCACTGGGCTGGGGAGCTCTGAGACCAACTGACTTGAGACCACTGTGTTAGGGAGCGCTGAGACTAATGGACTTGAGACCACTGGGCTGGAGAGCGCTGAGACCAACTGACTTGAGACCACTGGGCTGGGGAGCTCTGAGACCAACGGACTTGAGACCACTTTTTTAGGGAGCGCTGAGACCAATGGACTTGAGACCACTGGGCTGGAGAGCGCTGAGACCAACTGACTTGACACCACTGGGCTGGAGAGCGCTGAGACCACCGGACTTGAGACCACTGGGCTGGAGAGCGCTGAGACCACCGGACTTGAGACCACTGGGCTGGGGAGCTCTGAGACCAATGGACTTGAGACCACTTGGCTGGGGAGCTCTGAGACCAACGGACTTGAGACCACTGTGTTAGGGAGCGCTGAGACCCATGGACTTGAGACCACTTGGCTGGGGAGCTCTGAGACCAACGGACATGAGACCACTGGGCTGGAGACCACCGGACTTGACACCACTGGGCTGGAGAGTGCTGAGACCAATGGACTTGAGACCACTGGGCTGCGGAGCTCTGACACCAACGGACATGAGACCACTTGGCTGGAGAGCGCGGAGACCACCGGACTTGACACCACTGGGCTGGAGAGCGCGGAGAACAATGGACATGAGACCACTGGGCTGGGGAGCTCTGAGACCACCGGACTTGACACCACTGGGCTGGAGAGCGCGGAGACCACCGGACTTGACACCACTGGGCTGGAGAGCGCTGAGACCAACGGACTTAAGACAACTGGGCTGGGGAGCTCTGAGACCACCGGACTTGAGACCACTGTGTTGGGGAGCACTGAGACCAATGGACTTGAGACCTGGCTGAGACTAGGGATGCCAGCTGCTCGCACCAACATCAGCGGTGGATCCGGCACACTGGATGCCAGTCTTCTCCACCCCGTGACGTAACCAGTGGCCGGGGTGGTACAGGCCGATGGTGTACGTAGCAGCCAAGCTCTGTGGCCACCATTGCAATAGGTGCATAGCCCCATATATATATTTACCAACTATATTATTAATACACTGAAATATATTAAAAAATATATCTCAAAGTATATATAACCCCCCCCCCCCCTCCCCCTCCCCCTCCTTTAAAAAAAAGATATAATGAGAGCAGTTTTCTTTCTTGTGTTAACATTTTTTCCTATTTTCTTTCCTTAAAGGAAGGTTAGGGATCTGGAAGGGATTTTAGAGAGCTTTTTATTGTATGAATTTTTTGATATCAGTGATTGCAAGATGAGTCATCAAAAAGAAAAAGCCTACAAGTGTATATCTGCTAAAAGTCTATGATGTAATTAACATAGGCATCCTAACAGATACAGAAGCTTATAAATAACCAATTTTGAAGGGTGGTGGAAATGAGGATGAGTAAACAATGACATATTTTTCATTCGGTTTGTATTTGACATGCACTAGGTCTAGAGGAGAGATTTCAGTGGTCTGTACCGAGTCTGTTGTCCTGTGTGAGGTTCACCATACTCCCGTCCTCAGCTAAACCCTCCTGCAGGTTACTCAGTATCTGTGAAAGGACAAGAACAGAAGTTTTACAACCCCAATTACAGCTATGCTAATTAAATTTCAGAGCAGGTGCAGCCAGTGAGGTGTAAAGTTCAGCTCACCTTCTGACAGACGCTCTTTATTCTGTGGAGGCGGTCCAGAGTATCCTGAGGCTTCTGCAAATACTGAGGTAGCTCTGCGTGCAAAACACGCATGGAGAACGGCACCATCGAGCCTAGGCCATCCGAGACAGAGGCATATGAAACACATTTAGGGATATTAAACACTAATGCAGTCTTTCTCTTCTGCAAAAACTAACAAGCACACATTTTCCATTCTTGCTTATTTTTCTGTCAATACACTGAAGAATTAGACTCCATGCTGGTGAAACGAGCTTTGATCACACCACTCTTTGATATCAGGATGGATCCCGTAACGTAGACCTGGGTCTGAAGAGCTTCAAATTTCACCTGACCGACTGTAAAAGGTTTTTATACATTGGTATGACTGGAAATAAAGCTCTGTTGGGTAATGGGCTGATATTATGATTGCATTTGAGAGGGTCAACTAATTGCTGAATTTGCACAATCATTTGAAAGATATTTACAGTCCCATTCAAAAGTTTGGGGTCGGTAAGATTTTTAAAAGGTTTTTTTTTTTTTTAAGAAGTCTCTTCTACTCGCCAAGGCTGAATTTATTTGATCGAAACCACAGTAAACTGTGAAATATTAATTTTCCCCCCACATTTATTTTTGTGCCTTTGCTTTCTCACAGAACAAACACAAAACAAAGAACTACTGTGACAACTACAAAAACTAAGAAAAAAGAAAAAAAAAAAAAAAAAAAAAGAAAAAAAAGAAAAGCTGAACAGAACAGCTGAAGGACAAATGCATACAAAAAAAAACCCATCATTGTACTGGTAATTCTGTAACATAATACATACTTGCAAATGTATAAATTAAATAATAATAGGACTTTTACTACCATTATAACATGAAAATAACAATGATAATAAAAATTATCCTGAGTATTGTCAGCCATCTAATAAGACTTAGTCAGAGTTTTAATTACACAATCAGTGATTATAGATAGTCATCACCTACTAAAATGAATTTAAATAAATTATATTAATAATAATAATAAAAACAGAAATAAAAATCTTTTATAACATTATAAATGTCTTTACTGTCACTTTTGACCAATTTAATGTGTTCTTGCTCAATAAAAGTATTAAATTATTTAAACAAATATAAAATCTAACTGACTCCAAACTTGTGTAGTGTATGGGAAGCTGTTCCAGAATATCTTAATATCGCCTTGCACCTTAAATACAGTTTAACAAGTTGTACCTCGTCTTCCAGGGTAAACCGTCGGGTAATATTCGTAGTAGAGGTTTGGATGGTCAAGATCCCCAAAGGGCTCAAACTCCAGTTCAGCGTTCTGGAAAAGGTTGAGCTTCACCAGAAGAGCAAGACGCACAAACCACAGCTGTAGAGACAAAAGAGGTGTCTGCTTCAACAAAACTATGCAACATTTAGCTCTTTCTGTAAGTGAGTTGTGCAATGCTTTGTGATCTTCATGTATTCCAGACGAGCTCTTCTCTGCAGAAGTGCGTGTGGAGATCAGTGTGGACATCAAAGCGAGCGGGGGCTTTGACACGAGCCACGGGCCCGTCAGCGGGTTACTGTGGACTGAGTGGGAGTCGGGACGCCAGCTCAAACGCTGACAGCTCTGCTGCTTCACATGTTTATCAGTGTGGGGAACTGAACAAGGCTCTAGGGCTGGGTATCGACAACAATTTCATCACAAGCTTGCTATTCATTTAAATTCTGATCTTGATTCGAAACCCAATTATCTATCAAGTACATTACATGTCAATTTTTCACAAAGAAAATGCTGTAAACTATACCAGGGTACACTGTCAGTTGGTATATTACTGTAATATTTAAGTCATTTGTAAACGTCTAAATTGCTCATAAAGCAGTTTTTATAAAAATGACATTATAATTATAACTTTTTAATGGAAGTAAATTAATGACAAAGTCTTTGAAACATTGGAAAAAAATGCATTGAAGTGCTTGCATTTTAAAGGGATAGTTCACCCCAAAATGAAAGTTCTGTCAGTAATTACTCTCCCTCATGTTGTTCCCATCCCTGTAAGACTTTCGTTCATCTTCAGAACACAAATTAAGATATTTTTTATTAAATCTGAGAGCTGGATCACTCCTCCATAGGCTTCTTAAGGGATCTAAACTGGCCAGCCCAAAAGTTATTAAAGACATCATTAAAATAGTCTGAGTGACTACAGTGGCTCAATCTTAAGTTTATCAAGCGACGAGAATACTTTCTGTGCGCAAAAAACAAACAAAAATAACGACTTTATTCAACTATTCTTTTCCTTCTCTGTTGGCCTCGAGTGAGTTCACATAATGTAACAGCGCAGCGCTTCTGTGTTGTACGTCACACGCAGGCTCACTAATGGCCGACGCTGGTCATGCGTGTGATGCATGTGACGTACAACATATCTTAATTTGTGTTCTGAAGATGAACGAAAGTCTTACGGGGTCGGAACAACATGAGGGCGAGTAATTACTGACAGAACTTTCATTTCGGGGTGAACTCTCCCTTTAAAGCCGTGTATTTTTTTTTTAGGCTGAAATTTAATACGGTTGTTCGGTATATTCAAGCTGTGAATATTTCAATTAAAACCATTTCAACCACAATAGGTGAGAGTCGACGCCTCTCGGGTTTACACAAATAGGGCTGGGGTCCAAACTCAAGCTCCTCCCACGTTTCTATTTAAAAGTCTAATTTTAGACTTCTAGTTTGTGACCGGGTTTCTTTTTTTGCTCTATCTTCTGTGCATTGATTATAGTTCATAAAGTTATAAATATGGATATTTTTCATACAAAAACACATGGCTTCACTTCAGAAGGCCTTTTTGAACCGCCTGGAGTCGTATGGAGCACTTTTATGATGGATTGATGTGCTTTTTAGAGCTTCAAAATGTACGGTACCATTCACTCCCATTATAAAGCTTGAAAGAGCCAGGATATTTTTTATTATAACTCCGATTGTGTTTGGCTGAAAGAAGAAAGTCTTACACACCTAGGATGGCTTGAGGGCGAGTAAATCATGGGGTTCATTTTGGGGTGAACTATCCCTTTAAGCGCTGGGCCGCAGCCCTGTAGAGCGCACAGGTTGTGCTCACCTGTAAGGAGTCAGTGGTGTGTCCGGTGGGCTGGCCGCTCTTGCCGTAGCCCTGGCCGTGAGCCGTCAGCAGTCGTCCCGTCAGATCCACGGACGCCCTCCAGTTCTTAGTGCTCTGTGGGCCGAGAGAGAAGATGAAGACATTAAACAAACAGCTGCTCGCTCAGGAGGTCACTGTGAGCACTCGCTTTACATGACACTGGCATTAGTTTCAGCAAGACTTTCGTTTCAAAACTTGCATATGTTGCAAAAAATATATAATTGACTGCAATACAAACTAGGGACAGACAAATTAGGCTTGTTCACACCAAAGTTTTCCTCACATATGGCGTACTGTAGATTAGTTTTTTGGGTGACAGGCACATTTCCCTGCAGTGGATTTGATCACTTTGCACATATATCCGATTTGTTCTTCAGATCTGATCTTCAGTGTCTGCAGTGTTATTTTGCATGGATGAAATTGTGATCCGTTTGTTCAGACAATATCAGTCAATATCCGGCCTACATCTCAGTCGGGCCAATGGTTCAATTTTTTTTGCCTTTTTTGGCAAGCTTAGTTGGGGACATTTAATTATTCAACAATATTTTTGATCTGCCTTACTTCAGGTGGACAATGACGCAATTTTATTCTAGAAAAAAAACTCTTGTATTTATTTTCATGTTATCACTGTGAAGCTGCTTTGATACAATCTGTAAAAAAGCGCTATATAAAAATTATATCGACGCATATATCTCGACGCATGCGCGAGAATTGCGATCTCCTTCAACTACTTCAGTTCAGTTCTCGCGCGTGCGCGTCGTGGAAATCTCTTGAAGTCTCGTTTCAGGCCTACAAGGAAGAAAAGGAATAGTCGAATAAAGTCGTTATTTTTGATTGTTTTTTCGCACAAAAAGTATTCTCGTCGCTTGATAAACTTATAGTTGAGCCACTGTTGTGACATGGAATATTTAAACATTTTCTTTAATGACTTTCTGGGCCGTCCGGTGTCATTCCCTTAGGGAGCCTATGTAGCAGTCATAAACCTCTCAGATTTAATCATAAATATCTTCATTTGTGTTCCGAAGACGAACGAAGGCCTTACGGGGTTGGTACAGCATGGGGGTGAGTAATTAATGACTTAATTTTCATTTTTGGGGGAACTAACCCTTTAAACTGCAGTGAACCAAAGACAGTCTCAAAAACACGGTGTGAAATCGCTGGTGTTTCTGACGTCACAAACGACCTTGTAACCAATCAGATCAACATGTGATCGTCAACCAGTGGATCTCTGAGCTGAGTGAGTGAGTGGAGGCGGAGCTCATTTGCATATTCATAGAGCCGCGTATAGTAAATGAGGAAAGGGTGTCGAGTTACACTCAAGATATTTTAAGCCATGAAGAATTTTTTTTAAAGGAAAAAAAATGTAATTTTGGTGATCAAAATGATTAAATGATTGACTACATAAAATGATTGACTACAAGGGAACTTTAACAATTAATCCTTAGGTTAATCGGTTACACTTATTTTATTTTAAGGTAATGTGGTTACATTGTACTTACTCAGATAAGTACGGAATATTATTCAACTACATGTACTTATTATAGAGTTACGATTCGGATTAGGGTTTGATTTAGGGTTATTAACTTGAAATTATGCATCATTTACTGTTATTGCGTGCAACTACGTGCACTATATTCCAAGACTTCTGAAGTCATTAAGTTTATGGAAACTCATCTCTCCTCAGTTATTCTCCATTCAGCATTCAAACAGTGCGTCGCGTTCGGGAATTACAGTCAGCACGATGAAACTCATTTCAAGATCAATGTTCCCATTATTATACTGTATTTGTAGATAAAGGTCTACGGTTTTGCACTAAATTACTTTATTTTGTTAATTGCTGTTTCTAAATCATGTAATCTTTCTAACAAGTGTCTATATAATACAATATAATACACTATGCATCAATATCTCTTCCCTTTTTGCTTTGAATTTATCAATGTGAAGTGCTGCTTGCTGACTCCATGTTGCTTCAAGCGCATCATTCTGCGCAGTTTTCATATCATAATACTTTTGCACAATAAAAGGTTATTAACAGCCCATCTTGTTCTGTCCTATCTATCATATGTTGGTTCCTCATTAAAAAGCTGCACTGTACATTTAAAAGAAATACATTTTCATTTTCTAGAATATATATATATATATATATATATATATACACACACACTATATTGCCTTTACATGCACATGAAATTTAATGACATTCCATTCTTAATCCGTAGGGTTTAATATGTAATTGGCCCACCCTATGTACCGCTTTAACTCTTCTGGGAAGGCTTTCCACAAGGTTTAGGAGTGTGTTTATGAGACCATTCTTCTAGAAGCACATTAGTGAGGTCAGGCACTGATGTTGGACGAGAAGGCCTGGCTCCCAGTCTCCGCTCTAATTCATCCCAAAGCTGTTCTATCGGGTTGAGGTCAGGACAGTCAAGTTCCTCCACAGCAAACTCTCTCATCCATGTCTTTATGGACCTTGATTTGTGCACTGGTGCGCAGTCATGTTGGACCAGGAACATCCCCAAACCATTCCCACAAATTTGGGAGCATGAAATTGTCCAAAATGTTTGGGTATGCTGAAGCATTAAGAGTTCCTTTCACTGGAACTAAGGGGCCAAGCCCAACCCCTGAAAAACAACCCCACACCATAATCCCCCCTCCACCAAACTTTACACTTGGCACAATGCAGTCAGGCAAGTACCGTTCTCCTGGCAACCGCCAAACCCAGACTCGTCCATCGGATTGCCAGACAGAGAAGCGTGATTCGTCACTCCAGAGAACACGACTCCACTGCTCTAGAGTCCAGTGGCGACATGCTTTACACCACTGCATCCGACGCTTTGCACTGCACTTGGCGAGGTAAGGCTTGGATATGCAGCTGCTCGGCCATGGAAACCCATTCCATGAAGTTATCTACGCTCTGTTCTTGAGCTAATCTGAAGGCCACATGAAGTTTGGAGGTCTGTAGCTATTGACTCTGCAAAGTTGGCGACTTCTGTGCAATGTGCGCCTCAGCATGCGCTGAACCCGCTCTGTGATTTTACGTGGCCTAGCACTTCGGGGCTGAGTTGCTGTTGTTGTTCCCAATCTTCCACTGTGTTATGATACCACTAACAGTTGACCGTGGAATATTTAGTAGTGAGGACATTTCACGAATGGACTTATTGCACAGGTGGCAACCTATCACGGTCCTGCGCTTGAATTCACTGAGCTCCTGAGGGCGACCCATCCTTTCACAAATGTTTGTAGAAGTGTCTGCATGCCTAGCTGCTTTATTTTATACAACTGTGGCCATGGAAGTGATCTGAACACCTGAATTCAATGATTTGGAGAGGTGTCCAAATTATTTTGGCAATATAGTATGTATATATACTGTATATTTACTTGTTTTTATCAATGTATTTTTTAACAATACAAAAAGGTGGAACATTTATTACAATTTATTTGTTCCCCACTCAATGTTTTTTCCACTAAATGTTCAGATTTGATCAAATTATTGTGCAACATATTATTAAGTGCAATTATTGTTATCAACGTTTCCTGCTGTATTATCCTAATTTATAATATAATTTTTGCCATAGATTATGAATATAGCCTTCTGTTACTGTGGCAGATTAAATCTTTGGTTGGTTGTTTTTATTTTTTTAATTCCCCAGAAAGTGTCCTGTGTGTGAGTGGGCGTGGTCAATGGGAAATCATCCATCATTTCCTAGAGGAAACACTGGATTAATCGTATTTAGTAACAGCCCTAAAGTCCATCCCTCACAGACTCGTTTTTCTATCCGCCTTCATTAAAAATGCTTTCTCTTTCCTTCTGTGCTGCGTTCTCTCTTTCTCTTCTTTTAGAGATCCTAGAGCCTCTAAATCTTCATTAGAGGGGCAAATGAAGCCTAAAAGCACTGGAAGGAAAACGGGCAAAAGCAGCAGCTACCACTGAGATAAAACATTACAGAAGTCAATGACAGGGGAAACGAGGGTCCTTTCTGATGTACTGCACCCTTGCGGACCCCAAACTCACACAGAAGACAGATCAGAGGTGCTGCTGTTTTACTGGGATAGTTCCCTGTCATCATTAGGGGCTTTCTCACCGGACGAACGCTTTCATAGTTTCTATAACTATTGGAGGAAGTACCTGTTTTTTGGTGTGTTCGCGTCACAGGAACTGGGAACGATTTTAGTCCTAGGAACGCTTTTTGGGGGGGACTAAATCAGAATCTAACCCAGCACTATAGGAACTACAAGTGATGTAAGTGTGCGTTGATTGGCCGAACGCATGCGAAACGCCTGCCATTTTTAAAAAGCCGAGCAAACACAGTTTGTAGCCTTTATATGCACTCCACGAATAAGGAAAATAGCAATAGATGGACCGAAGTCACACTGTAAAAAATAATGTTCATGATTTATCACTTTTTATCTTTTGTCAAATCAACTGATTCAGATAACATAATATTTTGAGTTTCTATTAAACCAATCTCATTGGTTGTTTTAAAGGGTTAGTTCACCCAAAAATGAAAATTAAGTCATTAATTACTCACCCCCATGCTGTACCAACCCCGTAAGGCCTTCGTTCGTCTTCGGAACACAAATGAAGATATTTATGATTAAATCTGAGAGGTTTATGACTGCTACATAGGCTCCCTAAGGGAATGACACCGGACGGCCCAGAAAGTCAGCATGGGGGTGAGTAATTAATGACTTAATTTTCATTTTTGGGTGAACTAACCCTTTAACTAAATGTTTTTATTTTAATTAACTCAAAATTTTAAGGTAACTATGTTATACCAACAATATTCTTTTATACAGTGGCACTTCTCAACCTTTACACTAATGAGGAAACCGAATGCAACTTTGAAGGGACCAAGCGAAACATGATTATGTATTTCCGCTCAGCAAGCAACAACATGGCAAATGCTATATAATACTTATTTGTATATAGTTTACTTTCTTTGTTTAACAGTTCTAATCTATTAAAGTATTATATAGGACTGTTAAACAGATCATAAACTAATGAAGACAGAGAATGGGAGCGCTGTGTGCTCAGGCATTGGCGTTCTCAGTGCCAACAAAGTAAAAATCTGCCACACCGTCAAAATAAAAGTCCCGCACGACAACCAGAGCAGCAGGACGTTTGTGACGGCTTACGTCTACGCCTATAACTACCCAGTGCAAAAACCCTATTTACTTATACTCAACAAGTAATTCAAAACCTCAGTAGAACTCAAAAGGAGACATTTATATTAATGTTCTAGCGCATGTGGTTCTTTTCCACACAATTACTGTACAATGAAATAGGTTTTTTATTTTTTATTTAAATATTGCCATTTAGGTTTCTTTTTTTTCTTCTCCAGTTTAGTGCTTCAACTTAAACATATTTCAGCTCATTGCCATGGAAACATTTCAAATTTTCGTTTAGATTAAGTTTTTCAACTAGTATTTGTTTTTTATTTCAGCTTCATTTCAATTAACAGTAGTGTTTTTATTCTTTTTAGTTAATAACCCTGATTCAAAAAGGACACAAAAGATATTTAAGTTGTTATTCACTGATAATCTTACCTATAAGCAAGCTTTTAACTACCATCTGTTTTGTGAACTGGATGGATCCACCAATTCATTGAGAAATCCGACTCGAATTAATGAATGAATCAAACACTGATACTTTTCTAATGACTGTGAAAAGGAGGACTAAGGTTGAAGTAAATATTTTCAATGAGTAATGACTTTTTTATTACACTTCACATTTATACTTTTGAGTGAACTATACCTTTAAGGATGTCAATATATGATGCTGTAGCTAAAACGCAATAGAAGATAATTATTTAGATGCTATACCATGGTCTGTCTGAATACTCGATTCTGATTGGTTGGAAGGTGTGCAACAAAACGGTTTAATCCACAGCTAGATCCCTGGAATTTTTTATTAATAAAACTGAATCACTACAACATATTTTTCAACAACGATGGGGTAGCGTAGCCGTGGATTATCCCTAACATAAACCTAAAAAAAAAATGGTTTGTTTAAGACGAGTGCACACTGAAAACATATCAGTATTTTGAACACTTTCACCAAAGTCACTTCTGAAGCAAGACATTCATGGAAACTAGTTCTGCGTCCACGGCATATTGTAATTTCCAAAACCTTTTACAGCTTTACAGTCAGACTTTCACTGATGCTATGAAGATTATGGAGAGAATATTCACATAAAAGGATACGTTAATCATTGTTACTAACCCAAAAGCGCTACAAAGATTCATCCAAAATGGGAATAAAAACATAACAGCTCTGTAAGCGAAACAACGAAACAAGAAGTGATAATGAACCAAGTAAAAATAAGTAAATGAATACAATGAACAGGTGAGGAATAAACAAAAGCTCCATGGCAACAATTCAAACTAGGAAGTAAACATATGAATGGAATGAAACTGCTGATAGTTTTGAATGAATGATTCAATGACTCACTCATAAAGAGTTTGCTTGTTTCATTACTGGATGAATCAGCGTTTTTGAACTAATCTCTTGAATGAATGATTCAATGACAAAAACAGTCACTTGTCGCCACTAACTGCATTGGACAAAAACTCAGAATATGTGAAACTGTATAACTAAATAGTTTGGGGGTTGAAGAAGGTCAGTGCAAAAAAAAAAAAAAAAAGGCTTTTCACCAGGGAATCATACACCATTCAAAATTGAATTAAGAATGCCTTTAAAAAAAATAAAAAAAATAAAAAATACTACATAGACAACGAAAGCATGGAAAATAATTTCAATAAATACGTAATCATTTTTCATGAATTCTATACAGTGTAGGAGTGATGAATTGGCTGCTATTCTCATGAAAACTGGATCTATGAGACTAAGTTCAGATATTGTTATAGAGACAATAGCACTGTTTCCTGATTTTGACCCACACAGTTCCCTCATTTCTGGAGAAACAAGTTTTCACAACACGAAACACATTTCTGGAGAACACCGACAACAATTACCTGTTTCCTTGTTAGCTTTCCTGACCAAACAAAAGGGCCTGGCAGGAAAGCAAGCAGATCAGAGACGGAGAAAATATCACAAACTTAGTGTTGTACTGTAAAGAAGAAAGAATTCAGCAATGAGTTCAAACAACCTGCGTCACCAAAGAAGACTGCGGTAGAGCCTGCTGACCTGAAAGGTTATTACTGAAAGCTATGCTAACCTGCAAGCGTTTTCTACACGCTGCACAGAAAGATAATGCTGTTGTCGCATTGTCACCTCGGGTAGAAAATGCATCTGTTAATGTTTCAGACAAATCTGCTAATATGAAAATAAATGTTGATGTTACAATAATGGACTCATTCAATGCAGATGTTTTCAAAAGTCCTGTTTGGACTGACGAGACAACCAGTTGAAGCAACAGCAACTTAGTAACGCAATTAATCGATAAATGATCGCAAACTCGATTCAAACACCCACTCGATCTTGACAACCATCTGGCTTCGTCTATTAAACCATTGACAAGTACGATCACAAGAGATTCACAGAAATATGGTATCAATTACACCAGAATGTAGCGACAAGTGAGTGTTGAAAAATGTTATGTCAATGAAACATTCATTCAAGAGATTATTTAAAAAACGCTGATTCATCCAGTAATGAAACAAGCAAACTCTTTACGAGTGAGTCATTGAATCATTCATTTAAAACTATTTAATAGACTGCAGCAGTTAACACTTCGTTTGAACCTATTTGTAAATTACTTGTTGTTTTGTTTAGTTGTCTGTTCAGTATCGTGGGTGATTCGTGATCTGTATTTTAAACAAAAAAAAATGTGATTCTCAATTTTTCACAATATGCTCTAGCATATTTTAAACAATCCAGTATAGTCAGTAATTCATGTTAAAATTCATATTCATTTAGTTTCTGTTAATAAAGATAAGAGGCAAATTAGGTCAGTGACTTTCTTTGGATACTTTTAATGAAATTCTTACTCATTTCAGACATCCAGCAACCATGGCCTTGCTTTTCTCTGCTGTCTTTGACAGTTTGAGACAGTAAAAGAACAT
Source organism: Tiaroga cobitis (assembly GCA_030578255.1). Classification (NCBI taxonomy): domain Eukaryota; kingdom Metazoa; phylum Chordata; class Actinopteri; order Cypriniformes; family Leuciscidae; genus Tiaroga; species Tiaroga cobitis. The sequence continues at coordinate 31,651,194 of CM060607.1, forward strand.
CAGTACGATGGTCTGACAAAAGGACAAGGCTCATTTAAATGTTTATGTAAACACCATCAGATATTTATTGAATCATTATTAAAAATCAAGCAATACTAAAGGGTTAGTTCACCCAAAAATGAAAATTAAGTCATTAATTACTCACCCCCATGCTGTACCAACCCCGTAAGGCCTTCGTTCGTCTTCGGAACACAAATGAAGATATTTATGATTAAATCTGAGAGGTTTATGACTGCTACATAGGCTCCCTAAGGGAATGACACCGGACGGCCCAGAAAGTCAATGAAGAAAATGTTTAAATATTCCATGTCACAACAGTGGCTCAACTATAAGTTTATCAAGCGACGAGAATACTTTTTGTGCGGAAATAAAACAAAAATAACGACTTTATTCGACTATTCCTTTTCTTCCTTGTAGGCCTGAAACGAGACTTCAAGAGTTTTCCACGACACGCACGCGTCGCTTATTCTCGTCGCTTGATAAACTTATAGTTGAGCCACTGTTGTGACATGGAATATTTAAACATTTTCTTCATTGACTTTCTGGGCCGTCAGGATTCATTCCCTCAGGGAGCCTATGGAGGAGTGATCCAGCTCTCACATTGAATCAAAAATATCTTCATTTGTGTTCCGAAGACGAACGAAGGTCTTACGGGGTTGGTACAGCATGGGGGTGAGTAATTGTGTTCATGCGACGAACAACCGTATAAGTAAAAAAAAACAAAAATTGAGATAACCATGTGACTTGAATGTATGTGTGCCACTTTGTATACAGAATCACTTTGGGGGTGTGTTCGCGCGACCAAAACTCTGTATTTTAAATTTTAAAATAGTCTCACGCGGAAAAACCGTTTATGTCCACTAACGAAAAATGGAGACGCCGGTTGCTTTCATGTCCGCTGCGGACATTAAAAGGCAAAATCTTGGCAAAAAAACGAGAGCGAACATGAATGAATGGAAGGACAGAGCAAGGAAGTCTTTGAGGGATGCTGGGAAACCATATGTGAACCGGAGAGGAGAGCAAAAACAAGGAAAAAGTCCACCGAAAGAGGTGAGTGAAAGAACCGTATACAAACTATCTAACTTACTGTTACAGTCAGAGGGGCGTGTAGGCTCCTGCGGATCGTCTATAGTTCATTCATATAGCTCACTCTGTTTAACGGATCAATTCATTAATGGGTCGAAATTAATGCTGTAGGCTACTACTCCTTATAACCGAGGATAAATGAATCGAAACATTATAGCTGCGTTTGATGTCTGGCTAGCCAGTTACTTTGTAACGTAGCGCTAGCTGGTTACAGTCAGGGGGCATATTACTGGGCGTCTAACGTTACTAATGTTCATACAGCTCGGACTGCTTAGCGAATCAAGTCATGAATGGGTCGAAATTATAGCTGAGAAAATTAGACTTTGATTGCTTTATGTCTTCACTGAAATTGGTAAAAAATAAATAAATAAAAAGTCATTGACGTGTTTAAAATATTTTGATATACTTTTTGGATCCCATGTTACCATTTATGCAACACTTTGTTTTGTAATATTGTATGCTATATTTGTTTGTTACTCATTTTTTAATAAATAAAATAAATAAAAGGTAATAATAAAAAAATGCATTGATTGTGTAAGCTGTTATATATTATAGGTAGTAGCCTTAATAGCTGCTAATAGCTCTAGTGTTCTATAGCTATATATATAAAAAAAACGCTAATGTGACTTTGTTTTTGTTAAGGGCAAGGTGTGCAAGGAGACGTGTCCCAGGCAGTGTTCAAGCCTAACAGAACAAAGAAAACTCCAGCTCTTCACAGAGTTTTATGCTGTCTCTTATGAGAGGCAGCAGGCTATCATTCTCTCTGGTTTGGAGCAGGTAGGCTAACTTAAGCAATTCATGACCATATCATGTCAACAGTATGCAATGCATCACAATGTAGGCCCATGAAATAACCAGTGAATTGAATACTACTGTATGCCTTCAATTCACTCAGACTGCACATGTGCCTGATCACTGTAAATGTTAAATTTTGTGAGGATGGATGAAGGATGATCAGCATCAAGTAGGCCACCAAGTGCATTACAGTCAGACCACAGCGCTTTGGTGCCCTAAAAGGCTTATTCATTCTCCTAACCAAAGCCTACTCACGTACTTAATGACCTTAACCTGACAGCTCTACAATACGGCTAGCCTGCTACGCTATGGTAAATGTCTTTTTACTTCATGTCTTTTTACTTCTAGCACAAGGTGAGTCGCAGACGACCACGTGGGCCTGACACTGAGATTACTAAGAGGAAGTACACCTTCAAGTACCATGTGCAACAAGGAGGCCAAAGACTTTCTGTTTGTAAACTCACATTTATGTCAGTCTTTCAACTGACCAACAGTCGCCTACAGGCAAGTTTTATATAGCCTAGCCTTTTCCGTTTGTTAACTTTTTATTACATGCATGATTTTAATTGGATACATTGTCCATAACATATTTATTTAAAGTTACTTATCTTTGAAAAGGTTATTCAAGAAAAGTTAGGCAGTCAGTCTGAGGGAACAGAGCAGGTAGCTAAAGTCAGGTCTCCATTAGAGGACTTCAGAGGAAAACATAAGAACAGGTAAGTAAAAAAAAAACAAATCTTGAAGGACCTCATGCTCTCGTCCTGTTAGTTTTTAAAGCTGCACCATTGTCACACCTACAACATTCCCTGGTCTAATGGTGCACTGGACGCTGGCATTATAGAGCGTTGGGTGCCTTGCCACCCTATAACGCCAGTGTGCACATATCGTAATGGTTAGGATTCAGCTCACTGTTGTTGCCCAGTCAGGAAACATATTTTTGCACTTTGAAATCGATATCAGAGATAAAGTGCTATGCAAATGTAATGTATGATTATTCTTTGTATCATTACAACATGTGGATCTTAAAGGGATACTTCAGCTCTGGAAAGATTAATGTGTATTTAAAATGGGTCATTTATGTAGTAGAAATGTGAAATTATTTTTGAATGGAGCCTTCTAACAGCCAGAAAATGTATTTTTGATTTATGGGGATGAAAGACAACAACTCCCAGATTGCAATGCTAAAACGCAACACATCAATCAATCACATGTTTAGCATCCATGTAAACACTACATTCAGATTCACAAATCGGAATAAATTCAGTTAGATTGAAACAAAAGGTGTGCATGTAAACCATGACAATTTTTGCGTCATCGGAGGATTTTTTCCAGACAAAAAATACATAAATCTCTCATCTCAGGGGGATATGAGGGAGAAAAGCATGGTAATTCGAAAATACTAAAAAGAATTCGGTTTTCTAATGATACAAAGCTTAATGCTAAATCCTGAAGTATCCCTTTAATGACTGTATGTGAAAAACAAAATCCTATAGTTTAGAGGAATGTTTATAATTATACATTTATGGTCACAGAAACAATGCAATTGTGCAAAACAGACCAGCATAGTTTATTATATTTCCCTTGTTCATGAGTTGTGGTGTTTATTTTTTAGGCCTCATAGCATTCATCCTGCAGTGAGAGAGGGGATAAGAGAGCATATCTTGAGCTTCCCACGCCAACCGAACCACTACTCACGGATGAAGGGAGATGTGGAGAGGGAGTACCTGAGCCCTGATTTAAACCTGCTCCGCATGTTCCGCCTGTACAAGGAACACAGTCCAACATCCACTGCAAAGTTCTGGCTCTATAGGGACATCTTCAAGCAGCAGAACCTCAGTTTTGGGCAGCCAAGAAGTGACACTTGTGAGAAATGTGACGCCCTGTTTTTAAAATTAACAGCTGCTACAACAGAAGGAGACAGGTTGAAGATCGCAGCCGAGAGTGAGCTTCACCACCGGAAAGCTGAAAAAGCGTACACCCAGTTGCAGGCTGACACAGAGTGGGCCAAAGCCAATGATGACTGCCATGTCATTTGTATCGACATGCAGGGGGTAGTGTTCACGCCAAACCTGACACACTCCAACGTGTACTATCAACGGCAGCTGGCCAACTACAACCTCTGTATCCAGGAGATGGGCACTGATGATCCTCCTACAATGTGCCTCTGGCATGAGGGCATCGCTCACAGAGGTTCCATCGAGGTGGCAAGCTGTCTTTTGAAGTGGGCAGAAACATCTTTTGCTCCCCTAGTCCAGGCAAAGGACCGGAAGCTCGTCATCTATAGTGACCGATGCTGTGGGCAGAACAACAACTGGCGAGTCCTAAACCTCATGGCCCTGCTCGTATCTAGAGGGTACTTCAGTCAGATAGAGCAGAAGTTCATGGTGTCTGGCCACTCCTTCCTTCCCTGTGACCGTTCCTTTGCCACGCTGGACAAGAGGCGTAAGGTGTCCACACTCCACACCCCCAGCGATGTCGCCGAGATGATCCGTGGAGCCAGGCAGCAGCATCCATTCAAAGTCATTGAGATGAAATGTCCGGACTTCAGGCAGCTCCCTGATGCAACATTAAAGCGTCCACCTGGCTTGCTAATCACATCCATGATGTGGTTGAAAGTGACAGGTAAAAAACAAAAGAGTAGGTCTTCTGAGATTAACAGTGTTGGGGATATGTGCGTGAAAGAAGAATCTTTATTGAATTTCTTGTTGAATCATGATTTCAGCTGCTGATCCATGGTGTGTCCACACAAAAGCGAGCCACAGCCTCTACGAGGGATGGAAGACCTGGCTGATCACCAAACAGAGGAAGAATCAACCACCTCCAGCTCCCTTGTTCTCCACCACGTATGCTCGTGCTTATGAGGAGAGGACCCTCTGCCCGTCAAGAAGGAGAAGCACCGGGATCTTATGAAAATGCTAGCCTACATGCCAGCAGAGGCCCAAGCATTTTATGGGGCATTAGAATGCGAAGAGTAGCCTGGTATGTGTAGGTCATGTGCAGGGTAAGGTGGGCTATATTGTGTATATTGTGTATATTGTGTAAAAATAATCATAATAGTAGTTGTAGTTTATCTTGTATGCCTTATATTATGTTGTATAATAGGAATATATAGTTATTTATTTAGTAAATGAATGAATGGGGTGATTTATGAAATGTATTATAAAATGGTAAACTAGCATATGGAACCATAGCAAGGAATGATGATGATGTATGTCTGTATTGTAAATATGTATTGTTTACAGTTATTACTGTTGTTTATTGTTTGTATGTATTGTTGATTGTATGTACGGTTTATTGTTTGTACTGACGTTTATTTTCTGTACTATAAGTAGGCCTATGTATTGTTCATTGTTCGTACTGTATTGTCTGTGTTTTTGTTCTGTGATTTATGTTGGTAAAAAAATAAAAGAAATTGAAAGAAAGAAATGTTTAATATTTTCTTTAAGGTTCTGTTACTGTATTAAAACTAAGATAAAGGAATCAAATCTCCAGTGGTTTAAGTGATATGATGAATTGGACTTATACTGTTATTCCACATTAACTGGACTTATACTGTTCTTCCACATTCCAGAAATGTAAATTACTCTAACTTTTTATTTTTAAGATTGATACTAAAAAATCTTATCTCATTAGAATTGTGAAACTTTTGTTGTCTATCTTCAAGTAAAAAAAATAAAATAAAATATAATATTCAGAGTCCAAATTAAAAAAAAATTATTATTCAAAATTTGAAAATATGGACTTATATGGTTCTTCGTCTCAAGCCCTCAATTAATGACTTAATTTTCATTTTTGGGTGAACTAACCCTTTAAAGTCAGTCTTTATCTTGAAAACGTCATGTTTCACAAGATGTGGTGAGATTTTAATGATTTTACTGCAGGTAATTATGCTTATACTTACAGTTTCTTCAGCAGATGCAGCTGAAAACCCGTTTGAATTTTTTTCTCTGTGAATGCTAGAGAAGTGAATGCTAGATTTGTATATATTCATAATGACACTGTTAAGAAAAAATACAAAAATGGAAATGACAACTTTGGAGATGAAAACCAACAACCTGTCATCCTTTACTCATCCTCAAGTTGTTTCAACCTGTATGAATTTCTTTCTTCTGCTGAACACAAAAGAAGATATTTTGAAGAATGTCGGTTACCAAACAGTTGATGGACCCCATTCATCAACTGTTCTTCAAAACATTCTTCAAAATATCTTTTGTGTTCAGCAGAAGAAAGAAATTCATACAGGTTTGAAACAACTTGAGGGAGAGTAAATGATGACAGAATTTTGAACAATTCCTTTAAAGCTGTCTTTTGCTACTCTCTCACTCTGTACACTCACTGAACACTTATGGGCTGCACTGAGAGAGATTCAGCCCTTGGTGGCCAAGAAAATAAGATAGATAACAATATTATGAACAGCTGGAAAGGAAGTCAGGATGGTGCCGCGAGAAATAAGGCCGAGATTAAGAGCCAAAAATAATCACTGGAACCCCGTATGGAGAAGACAAGAGCCAGACCAGAAGAAAAGAGAGAAATGAGCAGACATTGGGAAACGAGGGTGGCTGAGGCATCGGTCTTCTGTAGAGTGAGGGATTTTCTATCAGGTTCAGATGAATGGCACATGTTGTGTTGTATGTGAGACTTTGCTCTCTGTCTGAGCAGTTTTTACTCTGGGGATGACAGATCTGGATCAGTATATGTACTTCTGCACTAGTCCCAGTTCTAGACCATTTTAAGAGCTGCAGGATTAATCAAAATTAAAATGCTTGTGATTTGGCAAAGGCTATGATTATTTTATGCGCAGCTTGTCAGTGCAGCACAGCCCTTTGATCAGTAGTAAATGCTGCTCCATCTGAACACCAGAGAGCGTTCTCGCGCAGACACGGCAGATATGCCCCGCAGAAGAAGTACGATAACGCACATCATTCCAGGAAATCCCTATGGGCATCATACTGTCGCTGTAGCTGAATAAACAGAAGATTGAAATGCTTTGATTGATTAAACATGACTAATACACATGACCACAACAATACGTATATGGTTTATCTGAGTTCTTCAAGCCTTCTCTGGGATTTTCATGATAATAAAGTAAACTTAAACTTCAATGCTAATCAACATAGCCTTTATCACTGTATAATACTATGAAAAAATATGTTGTGTGCCTTGTTATGTGTAAGAAAAGATGATTTGTTGTTTCGTGTTTGTGAAGTGTTGCAAGCCTGTTTTCTTTGTTATTTCGTCTTCGTGACTACTCTTTGAGTCCGTTCCATTGAGAGAAATTGCCGAGTCTGTTCCAGTGAGAGAAATTCCAGAGTCCGTTCCAGTGAGAGAAATTCCCGAGTCTGTTCCAGTGAGAGAAATTCCAGAGTCCGTTCCAGTGAGAGAAATTCCCGAGTCCGTTACAGGGAGAGAAATTCACGAGTCCGTACCAGGGAGAGAAATTCCCAAGTCCGATCCAGTGAGAGAAATCCCCGAGTCTGTTCCAGTGAGAGAAATTCCCAAGTCCGATCCAGTGAGAGAAATTCCCAAGTCCGATCCAGTGAGAGAAATTCCAGAGTCTGTTCCAGTGAGAGAAATTCCCGAGTCCGTTCCAGTGAGAGAAATTCCCAAGTCCGATCCAGTGAGAAATTCCCAAGTCCGATCCAGTGAGAAATTCCCAAGTCTGTTCCAGCTAGAGAAATTCCCAAGTCCGATCCAGTGAGAGAAATTCCAGAGTCCGTTCCAGTGAGAGAAATTCCCGAGTCCGTTCCAGTGAGAGAAATTCTCAAGTCCGATCCAGTGAGAAATTTCCAAGTCCGATCCAGTGAGAAATTCCCAAGTCGGATCCAGTGAGAGAAATTCCCAAGTCCGATCCAGTAAGAGAAATTCCCGAGTCTGTTCCAGCTAGAGAAATTTCCAAGTCCGATCCAGTGAGAGAAATTCCCAAGTCCGATCCAGTGAGAGAAATTCCCGAGTCCGTTCCAGTGAGAGAAATTCCCGAGTCCGATCCAGTGAGAGAAATTCCCGAGTCCGTACCAGTTAGAGAAATTCCCGAGTCCGTTCCAGGGAGATAAATTCCCGAGTCCGATCCAGTGAGAGAAATTCCAGAGTCCGTTCCATTGAGAGAAATTCCCAAATCCGATCCAGTGAGAGAAATTCCGGAGCCCGTTCCAGTGAGAGAAATTCCCGAGTCCGATCCAGTGAGAGAAATTCCAGAGTCCGTTCCATTGAGAGAAATTCCCAAGTCCGATCCAGTGAGAGAAATTCCGGAGTCCGTTCCAGTGAGAGAAATTCCCGAGTCCGATCCAGTGAGAGAAATTCCAGAGTCCGTTCCAGTGAGAGAAATTCCCAAGTCCGATCCAGAGAGAGAAATTCCAGAGTTCGTTCCAGTGAGAGAAATTCCCGAGTCCGTTCCAGGGAGAGAAATTCCAGAATATGCCCTTACTGTCTGCCCTGTTTGTATCGGAGAGGTGGTCCTTTCCTGTTATGTGTGTTTGGGCCACACACACCTCAGCTCCAGCCCCCGACCAGAGTCCAGTGATCGCTCCAGTTCACGAGCCCCGGTGCAGAGTCTGCTCTAGAGGCCACAGAGGCCGATCCTCCCTGGCTCCTGTATCGCCAGTGTCACCCTGGAGGCTTCCTAGCCTGCCGACACGGCCCAGGATACCTGCCTGTTACCTTCCCTCACTCCCCCCAGTTGGATTATTTTTGTTGCGCGCCTTCCGGGAGGGGGAGTGATGTCAGGGCTCTGTTTTGTCTTTTTTTTTTTTTTTTTTTTTTTTTTTACAATTGTGTTCACCTTCTGTTTGCTCGTTTTCAGTTGACCCAGTTTTCCCACATGTTTTTTGGATTCATTACATTAACCTGTCATCAATTCATTAGCTCATTAGTAGGGGTGTAACAATATATCGTGTCACAATATATCGCAATACAAAAATGCAACAATATGTATCGTGGATAGTGCCAATTTGTATCATGGATAGTTCAACCAAAATAAAAATTACTGAATTACAAAATTACAAAATAATACAAATACAAAAAAAAAAATACAAAAAAATTACAAAATAAAAACTACTATATATAATGTTGAATATAATGTATAATAATGCAAGGGGGGAATAATTGTGGGTCCTAATTGTGGGAAAAGTGACCTACATTATTTTATATATATTTATTCAGTGAAAGAGTGCAAGCATATTCGTCTAAAATAATTTGTGATTTTAAGCTGTATTTTCAGCTTCAGAATCATGAATATTTTTATTCTGGTGTCACTATTGTCCTGTGCTTTGGGTTTCCAGCACCAAGTCCAAGTCTATTCATTTCCACCCACAATGTGATACTAAATTTAGCATTTTTATCAATAGTACGTTTTTTGTTTACCTTTTTTCATGTCTTGTAGTATCGCAATAATATCGTATCGTGAGTTTAGTATAGTGATATGTATCAAATCGTGACGTGAGGTTATCGTTACACCCCTACTCATTAGTCGTCGTTTGGTTTAGTGTGTATAGTCCCGTGTTTCTTGAGGTAATTTGTCCTGTCTTAACGTTGTGTTTGTGAAGTGTTGCAAGCCTGTTTCTCCGTATTATGAGGATTAAAGACTGTTCTCTTTGTTATTTCGTCTTCGTGACTACCCTTTGGCAACGTTCATGAACTACACCGAAAAATTATTTTCTTACTTAGCATTTTTGTTTTGTTTATCTGTACAGATATCTAAATATTCCTAAATCAAGATACATTTACTTGAGAAGTAAAATGACTTAAGATATTAAGCTTTGTAAATTGAAAAGTATTAAAATGAAGTGATGTTTATGTTTAAAACAAGAAAAGATACCTGTCGGTGGGGTAGGAAAAATAAACTTAATTCAGAGGGAAAATAAGATTATTTTTTTTTATCCTATTGGCAGACATTTTTCTTGTTTTTAGCATAAATTCACTTAATTTTAAATGTTTTTTTTTTTCAGACTTATGTTATTTTTTTCATCAAGTAAATGTTTCTTGATTTAAGAATTGTTAGATATTTATACTGGAAATCAAAGCAAAAATACAGAGTAAGAAAATCTTTTTTGCAGTATAATGACGGTATACCTTGAGTGCAATGTTAGTCACTTTGGATAATAGCAAAATGTATAAATGTATTTAAAACACATAGGATCTTTACGAGTGATACAATGCAGTGTCTGTGAATGTCTCACTACATACAGACGACTAATCCTGTGTGCGTCTCAGTAAGCCTCACACACGTTTCTCTTCTTGATCTGGCCTGTGAAGTCCAGGATCTGGGGATTAGAGCTCATGCTTCCACACTACAGGCTGCCTCAGTGCTAACGCTAAAGAAATACACACACACACACACACACACACACGCAGGGTATCCTTGTCATTCAGTGAAGGACGTGGGCACAGCAGGCAAGGCTGTGCATCTCAGGCCTGTCTGCATGTGTCTGATGCTTGTGTTCAGAGGTAAATCAGTGAGGCAGTAATTTTGGGCCCCTAGGGCTACAGCTGGCACTTCATGCTGCCTGATACAACACACACACACACAATCACACACTTATATGTGGTTTATGTGTAACTCTCCCATGACAGAAAACTTTCTGCATTATTTTGAATAAAAAAAACACAGTTTGATATGTTTTTTAAGCCATTTGGTTTACGAGGACACATGAAGTCTCCCATAATATTCATGTCATTACACACATTTGTGTCCACATAAACCGTAAACAAACACACGCACACACACACACACATACAAAAGTGAAATGTGTTTATTTGAAATGTCTTATGCTTTTGAAACAAGTCTCTTCAGAAATATGACGAAGAAAAACAGGTATTTTTGGTTTGTTTACATGTCTTTGGTCCGTGTTGTGTTCATATTTCATTCGAACTGCACCAGAGTTCGTTTGTATGTGGATCGAAACCCATCTGTTCAGTGGGTCCACTTGTTTGGTGGCAGAAGGGTTCGGATGGCAGCGTTCACACTAAAATGTTCTAATAAAAAAAACTGTATATGGAGGTAAATATTAGGGGTGAATTCACATATGAATCTCGATTCTATTCTTGAATAACTGTGTCACATTCTGGTCATTGCTGGAGGTGGAAATATTGATCCATCAATTAAAAAGATTTAATTCAATAACTATATGGTGAGTGACTACAATAGTACTATATTTAAATCACGAAACACTGCCACTTTACCAATACATTACAGTACAAGATTTCAGCTCAGATTTTTACCCCGATTTCCCGTCCGGAGCAAATTGCCACAAGCCTTCTGCAGATTTCGAACAGTCATAAAACTCAAAAAAGGGTGAACAAGAACACAAATTGGAGCTCCGCTACCGCCATTAATAACACTCACCTCTAGCCCTCGTTTTAAAATGTGACGTGTCTGTCTCGGCTGAAATTATTAAAAAATTAGGAGCATGTGAAGGAACAATCATGATCTGCTACTCACGATTAGTCGCTTGAGTCCCAGGGAGTTCTGCTCCACTGAGTTGGCCGAGAGCACCTGTCTCTTCATTGCTGCCTGCTCACCCAGAAAACGCTGCATGAGATCTTTCACCGCGTCGCCCTGCAAATCACACAGATTACGTTTCAGAGCGTTCCCACACCAAGGACAACGAAACAGAGATTGACAGAGATAATTATTCACTGTGTCTTCACTTTTATTTACTGCAGTTTATAGACCCTATGAAACGGACATACACTAGTTTGGGCTTGGTAAGATTTTTTGTGTGTGTTTTTGAAAGAAGTCTCTTCTGCTCACCAAGGATGCATTTTTGACAAAAAAATACATTAAAAACAGTAATATTGTGAATATTGTTAAAATAACTGTTTTCTGTGAATATATTTAAAATATAATTTATTCCTGTGATCAAAGCTGAATTTTCAGCATCATTACTCCAGTCTTCAGTGTCACATATGTAACATGTATGTTTGGTTTTGATTTAGTTTCATTGTGTTTTGGTTCTGTTTTGCCTGTGGTATCTAGTTAAGTTTCCTTGGTTGTTAATTAGTTCTACACACCTGTTGTTTTTTCTTGATTACTGTCAACATGTTTTCAAACCCTGTTTTTCCCTAGTTCTTTTGTCCGGCATAATCAGTGTTAAAAGTGGTTGTGTTTATTGTTTCCTCCTGTGATCTCCTGAATTTTCTGTGTGGACTTAATAAAGACTGTTTTTTTTGTGATTGGCCATTGTGTTCACGAACTCAACATATGTCTGTGATTGGCCATTGTGTTCATGAACTCAACATATATGTCTCTGATTGGCTACAATGATCAACACTTCAAAAACATGTTGTCTTCACTGAGCGCTAACGCCTGCTTTCAAATGCTCCCGGCAATGGCCAATCACCGTCATATAAGTGCATGAACACAATGGCCAATCACAGCCATATATGTTGAGCGCGTGAACACAATGGCCAATGACAGACATATATGTTGAGCGCGTGAACACAATGGCCAATCACAGACATATATGTTGAGCGCGTGAACACAATGGCCAATCACAGACATATATGTTGAGCGCGTGAACACAATGGCCAATCACAGCCATATATGTTGAGCACGTGAACACAATGGCCAATGACAGACATATATGTTGAGCGCGTGAACACAATGGCCAATCACAGCCATATATGTTGAGCGCGTGAACACAATGACCAATCACAGCCATATATGTTGAGCGCGTGAACACAATGGCCAATCACAGCCATATATGTTGAGCGTGTGAACACAATGGCCAATCACAGCCATATATGTTGAGCGCGTGAACACAATGGCCAATGACAGACATATATGTTGAGCGTGTGAACACAATGGCCAATGACAGACATATATGTTGAGCGCGTGAACACAATGGCCAATCACAGACATATATGTTGAGCGCGTGAACACAATGGCCAATGACAGAAATATATGTTGAGCGCGTGAACACAATGGCCAATGACAGACATATATGTTGAGCGCGTGAACACAATGGCCAATCACAGACATATATGTTGAGCGCGTGAACACAATGGCCAATCACAGCCATATATGTTGAGCACGTGAACACAATGGCCAATGAAAGACATATATGTTGAGCGCGTGAACACAATGGCCAATCACAGACATATATGTTGAGCGCGTGAACACAATGGCCAATGACAGACATATATGTTGAGCGCGTGAACACAATGGCCAATCACAGACATATATGTTGAGCGCGTGAACACAATGGCCAATCACAGCCATATATGTTGAGCGCGTGAACACAATGGCCAATCACAGACATATACGTTGAGCGCGTGAACACAATGGCCAATCACAGACATATATGTTGAGCACGTGAACACAAGGGCCAATGACAGACATATATGTTGAGCGCGTGAACACAATGGCCAATCACAGACATATATGTTGAGCGTGTGAACACAATGGCCAATGACAGACATATATGTTGAGCGCGTGAACACAATGGCCAATCACAGCCATATATGTTGAGCGCGTGAACACAATGGCCAATGAAAGACATATATGTTGAGCGTGTGAACACAATGGCCAATGACAGACATATATGTTGAGCGCTTGAACACAATGGCCAATCAGAGACATATATGTTGAGCGCGTGAACACAATGGCCAATCAGAGACATATATGTTGAGCGCGTGAACACAATGGCCAATCACAGACATATATGCTGAGCGCGTGAACACAATGGCCAATCACAGACATATATGTTGAGCGCGTGAACACAATGGCCAATCACAGCCATATATGTTGAGCGCGTGAACACAATGGCCAATGACAGACATATGTTGAGCGCGTGAACACAATGGCCAATGACAGACATATATGTTGAGCGCGTGAACACAATGGCCAATGACAGACATATATGTTGAGCGCGTGAACACAATGTCCAATGACAGACATATATGTTGAGTGCGTGAACACAATGGCCAATGACAGACATATATGTTGAGCGCGTGAACACAATGGCCAATCACAGACATATATGTTGAGCGCGTGAACACAATGGCCAATCACAGACATATATGTTGAGCGCGTGAACACAATGGCCAATCACAGCCATATATGTTGAGCGCGTGAACACAATGGCCAATGACAGACATATGTTGAGCGCGTGAACACAATGGCCAATGACAGACATATATGTTGAGCGCGTGAACACAATGGCCAATGACAGACATATATGTTGAGCGCGTGAACACAATGTCCAATGACAGACATATATGTTGAGTGCGTGAACACAATGGCCAATGACAGACATATATGTTGAGCGCGTGAACACAATGGCCAATGACAGACATATATGTTGAGCGCGTGAACACAATGGCCAATCACAGACATTATATGTTGAGCGCGTGAACACAATGGCCAATCACAGCCATATATGTTGAGCGCGTGAACACAATGGCCAATCACAGCCATATATGTTGAGCACGTGAACACAATGGCCAACGACAAACATATATGTTGAGCGCGTGAACACAATGGCCAATGACAGACATATATGTTGAGCGCGTGAACACAATGGCCAATCACAGACATATATGTTGAGCGCGTGAACACAATGGCCAATCACAGCCATATATGTTGAGCGCTTGAACACAATGGCCAATCACAGACATATATGTTGAGCGCGTGAACACAATGGCCAATCACAGCCATATATGTTGAGCGCGTGAACACAATGGCCAATGACAGACATATATGTTGAGCGCTTGAACACAATGGCCAATCACAGCCATATATGTTAAGCACGTGAACACAATGGCCAATCACAGACATATATGTTAAGCACGTGAACACAATGGCCAATCACAGACATATATGTTAAGCACGTGAACACAATGGCCAATCACAGACATATATGTTAAGCGCGTGAACACAATGGCCAATCACAGACATTATATGTTGAGCGTGTGAACGCAATGGCCAATGACAGACATATATGTTGAGCGCGTGAACACAATGGCCAATCACAGCCATATATGTTAAGCACGTGAACACAATGGCCAATCACAGACATATATGTTAAGCACGTGAACACAATGGCCAATCACAGACATATATGTTAAGCACGTGAACACAATGGCCAATCACAGACATATATGTTAAGCACGTGAATGAGCACTGTGCCACTGTTCGTCCGACTGTTTTACTCTACTTTATTTTATTTTTTTAATCTAAACTGTTTTAATTATTCTTATTTGTTTTGATTATTTTAATTTCTTTATTCTAAACGGTTTTAATTATTGTTATTTCTTTTTCTTTTTCTTTATTTTTTTTATTTTTTATTTCTTCTATGTAAAGCATTTTGAATTACCATTGTGTATGAAATGTGCTATATAAATAGACTTGCCTTGCCTTGCCACGTGAACGCAATGGCCAATCACAGACATATATGTTGAGTGCGTGAACACAATGGCCAATCAGAGACATATATGTTGAGTGCGTGAACACAATGGCCAATCAGAGACATATATGTTGAGTGCGTGAACACAATGGCCAATCACAGACATATATGTTGAGCGCTTGAACACAATGGCCAATCAGAGACATATATGTTGAGTGCGTGAACACAATGGCCAATCACAGACATATATGTTGAGTGCGTGAACACAATGGCCAATCAGAGACATATGTTGAGTGCGTGAACACAATGGCCAATCACAGACATATATGTTGAGCGCTTGAACACAATGGCCAATCACAGACATATATGTTGAGTGCGTGAACACAATGGCCAATCACAGACATATATGTTGAGCGCTTGAACACAATGGCCAATCACAGACATATATGTTGAGCGCTTGAACACAATGGCCAATCACAGACATATATGTTGAGTGCGTGAACACAATGGCCAATCAGAGACATATGTTGAGTGCGTGAACACCATGGCCAATCACAGACATATATGTTGAGTGCGTGAACACAATGGCCAATCAGAGACATATGTTGAGTGCGTGAACACAATGGCCAATTAGAGACATATATGTTGAGCGCTTGAACACAATGGCCAATCACAGACATATATGTTGAGTGCGTGAACACCATGGCCAATCACAGACATATATGTTGAGTGCGTGAACACCATGGCCAATGACAGACATATATGTTGAGCGCGTGAACACAATGGCCAATCACAGACATATATGTTGAGTGCGTGAACACCATGGCCAATCACAGACATATATGTTGAGTGCGTGAACACAATGGCCAATTAGAGACATCTATGTTGAGCGCTTGAACACAATGGCCAATAAGAGACATATATGTTGAGCGCGTGAACACAATGGCCAATCACAGACATATATGCTGAGCGCGTGAACACAATGGCCAATCACAGACATATATGTTGAGCGCGTGAACACAATGGCCAATCACAGCCATATATGTTGAGCGCGTGAACACAATGGCCAATGACAGACATATGTTGAGCGCGTGAACACAATGGCCAATGACAGACATATATGTTGAGCGCGTGAACACAATGGCCAATGACAGACATATATGTTGAGCGCGTGAACACAATGTCCAATGACAGACATATATGTTGAGTGCGTGAACACAATGGCCAATGACAGACATATATGTTGAGCGCGTGAACACAATGGCCAATCACAGACATATATGTTGAGCGCGTGAACACAATGGCCAATCACAGACATATATGTTGAGCGCGTGAACACAATGGCCAATCACAGCCATATATGTTGAGCGCGTGAACACAATGGCCAATGACAGACATATGTTGAGCGCGTGAACACAATGGCCAATGACAGACATATATGTTGAGCGCGTGAACACAATGGCCAATGACAGACATATATGTTGAGCGCGTGAACACAATGTCCAATGACAGACATATATGTTGAGTGCGTGAACACAATGGCCAATGACAGACATATATGTTGAGCGCGTGAACACAATGGCCAATGACAGACATATATGTTGAGCGCGTGAACACAATGGCCAATCACAGACATTATATGTTGAGCGCGTGAACACAATGGCCAATCACAGCCATATATGTTGAGCGCGTGAACACAATGGCCAATCACAGCCATATATGTTGAGCACGTGAACACAATGGCCAACGACAAACATATATGTTGAGCGCGTGAACACAATGGCCAATGACAGACATATATGTTGAGCGCGTGAACACAATGGCCAATCACAGACATATATGTTGAGCGCGTGAACACAATGGCCAATCACAGCCATATATGTTGAGCGCTTGAACACAATGGCCAATCACAGACATATATGTTGAGCGCGTGAACACAATGGCCAATCACAGCCATATATGTTGAGCGCGTGAACACAATGGCCAATGACAGACATATATGTTGAGCGCTTGAACACAATGGCCAATCACAGCCATATATGTTAAGCACGTGAACACAATGGCCAATCACAGACATATATGTTAAGCACGTGAACACAATGGCCAATCACAGACATATATGTTAAGCACGTGAACACAATGGCCAATCACAGACATATATGTTAAGCGCGTGAACACAATGGCCAATCACAGACATTATATGTTGAGCGTGTGAACGCAATGGCCAATGACAGACATATATGTTGAGCGCGTGAACACAATGGCCAATCACAGCCATATATGTTAAGCACGTGAACACAATGGCCAATCACAGACATATATGTTAAGCACGTGAACACAATGGCCAATCACAGACATATATGTTAAGCACGTGAACACAATGGCCAATCACAGACATATATGTTAAGCACGTGAATGAGCACTGTGCCACTGTTCGTCCGACTGTTTTACTGTACTTTATTTTATTTTTTTAATCTAAACTGTTTTAATTATTCTTATTTGTTTTGATTATTTTAATTTCTTTATTCTAAACGGTTTTAATTATTGTTATTTCTTTTTCTTTTTCTTTTTCTTTATTTTTTTTATTTTTTATTTCTTCTATGTAAAGCATTTTGAATTACCATTGTGTATGAAATGTGCTATATAAATAGACTTGCCTTGCCTTGCCACGTGAACGCAATGGCCAATCACAGACATATATGTTGAGTGCGTGAACACCATGGCCAATCACAGACATATATGTTGAGCGCTTGAACACAATGGCCAATCAGAGACATATATGTTGAGTGCGTGAACACAATGGCCAATCACAGACATATATGTTGAGTGCGTGAACACAATGGCCAATCAGAGACATATGTTGAGTGCGTGAACACAATGGCCAATCACAGACATATATGTTGAGCGCTTGAACACAATGGCCAATCACAGACATATATGTTGAGTGCGTGAACACAATGGCCAATCACAGACATATATGTTGAGCGCTTGAACACAATGGCCAATCACAGACATATATGTTGAGCGCTTGAACACAATGGCCAATCACAGACATATATGTTGAGTGCGTGAACACAATGGCCAATCAGAGACATATGTTGAGTGCGTGAACACCATGGCCAATCACAGACATATATGTTGAGTGCGTGAACACAATGGCCAATCAGAGACATATGTTGAGTGCGTGAACACAATGGCCAATTAGAGACATATATGTTGAGCGCTTGAACACAATGGCCAATCACAGACATATATGTTGAGTGCGTGAACACCATGGCCAATCACAGACATATATGTTGAGTGCGTGAACACCATGGCCAATGACAGACATATATGTTGAGCGCGTGAACACAATGGCCAATCACAGACATATATGTTGAGTGCGTGAACACCATGGCCAATCACAGACATATATGTTGAGTGCGTGAACACAATGGCCAATTAGAGACATCTATGTTGAGCGCTTGAACACAATGGCCAATCAGAGACATATATGTTGAGTGCGTGAACACAATGCCCAATCACAGACATATATGTTGAGCGCTTGAACACAATGGCCAATCAGAGACATATGTTGAGTGCGTGAACACAATGGCCAATCAGAGACATATGTTGAGTGCGTGAACACAATGGCCAATCAGAGACATATGTTGAGTGCGTGAACACAATGGCCAATCAGAGGTGTTTAAGAATCAGTTCAACATTGCTCAAATTGCTAGAGGGAAATGCTGATAGACATTTGGTACCGAAGTCGATACTTTTGATAACATTTTATCGCACACCGAGTAATCCTAAATGTAACATATCTGCCTATGATAAAAATGGAATAAAAGGCACAAAACACAACTTTTGAATTAATGTGGTCTATAAAAAAACCTATAAAAAAAAAATTCTGTCATTATATACTCTTATTTCACATCAAACCTGCACCCAGTTTTTGCTTCGAATAAAAATGTTCAAGAATCTTACGCATCATCACATTCCATTTAGCAGAATGTTCGAATTAGGAATTTGAAAATGTAATTTTGCGAAACTGCACTGACCTGTAGGTTGTCAAACTTGAGTCCAGGCATGGCCAGCTGCTCTCGGTCTATCTGAACAGGACTGATCTGCTGTGTGGCCACCGATACCAGAACCTTCCTGGTGTCGTCTGAGGGAAGCCAGGCGTCGTAGCGCTTATCCAGATCACTGGTGATCAGAGCGCTTGCGAAAGGGTCGTCGCCGCTTGAGAACACGGCCTGGAGTTTGTTCACGGGCTCCGCGGGACTTTCTTGCGGTTTCGAAGCGACCGGGGTGAAGTACGTGCTGGTCGGTACAGCTTCCTGAGGCCCGGGGCCCGACGGAGAATCTGGAGTCTTGGCCGACTCTGCATTCGGGTTGCTGATTGATATGAAAGAGGTGGATGTGGTGAAGGAATCGAAGAAGTCTGAGGCGGGGTTGACCCCGCAGTTATCCGTGAAGAACTTACTGAGGCTGGGACTGGGCTGGCACACTTGAGGGATGAGTTTGTTGGGGGTGTCTGTGCTGCCGATGGTAAAACTTGGAGATTTCACTAGCGTTGGCTGAAAGCCGTCAGGTATCAGGGCTTGTGTTTTGGGTTGCACAGCCTGGCTGAAGATAGTACACACCGGGATGGGCTCCTCTTTGGGGGACGTATCCGTATTCACCTCAAGACCTGATTCCTGAACTTCGGGAGCCTCTGGGTTTGGGCCGTGCTGAGGATCAATTTCCCTTTTGTCATCCGCCTGAGCAATCTTCTCTTCTTCGTTCTCTTCTTCCAATAAAGGCTCTGATGTGTCCTCAGGTTCAGCAGTGTCGTCATCCTTTTGTTCTACTGAATCTTCATCCGGTGTTTTGGACAAAAGCGCTTCCTCGTCTTCATTCTGCCCCAAAAGTGAGTCGATGGGAACAACGTCCTCTTCCTCGCTGTTAGGGGAGTCTGAGATCATCACGCTCTCCATCATCTGGTCATTCAGCTTGTCTATTAAGCTCTCAGAGTGAATGCTGTCGTCCGGTGGGGAAGCAAACGCTTCGGCGTCCAGGTCGATGCTCTCTTCTTGGAAAGACGCTTCTGTTGGGTCAGTCTGGGGCGTGCCAGAGGCTTCTGGCGTCTCTCCGTCTATATCCAGTGTAACAGGCCTCTGAGATGGACCTTCACTGCTGTCCATGACTCCAGCCTGGATGTTCCCTGTCATTCCCAGTCAAACAGAACACAGATCAATTAATCAGGCTAAATAGCTCAAAGAAAATTATAGACACATAAACACCACTGTGAATAAGATGCACAACTTAGCATTCTTATTACAGATATATAATTTACTTAAGTGTAAACTTAATGTATTGTTTTCAGACACTTAAAGGGTTAGTTCACCCAAAAATGAAAATTCTGTCAGTAATTACTCACCCTCATGTTGTTCCAACCCCGTAAGACCTTCGTTCATCTTCGGAACACGAATAAATATATTTTTGATGAAATCTGAGAGCTGGATCACTCCTCCATACTAGTCCATAGGCTTCTTCAGGGATTGAACTTGCCGGCCTCGAAAAGTTAGTAAAGACATCGTTAAAATAGTCCAAGTGACTACAGTGGCTCAATCTTAAGTTTATCAAGCGACGAGAATACTTTTTGTGCGCAAAAACAAACAAAAATAACGACTTTATTTCAACTATTCATTTCCTTCTCTTTGGGCCTCTAGTCAGTTAAACTAGTGTAATTGCGTAGAGCTACGTCACACGTAGGCTCACTATTGGCCGACGCTGGTCACGTGCGTGATGCGTGTGAGGTACAACAACAGAAGCGTACGCTATTACACTAGTGAACTGACTCGAGGCCCACAGGGAAATCTCTTGAAGTCTCGTTTCAGGCCTACAAGGAAAAAAAGGAATAGTCGAATAAAGTCGTTATTTTTGATTGTTTTTTTCGCACAAAAAGTATTCTCGTCGCTTGATAAACTTATAGTTGAGCCACTGTTGTGACATGGAATATTTAAACATTTTCTTCATTGACTTTCTGTGCCGTCAGGATTCATTCCCTTAGGGAGCCTATGGAGGAGTGATCCAGGTGTCACATTTAAACAAAAATATCTTCATTTGTGTTCCGAAGACGAATGAAGGTCTTACGGGTTGGTACAGCATGGGGGTGAGTAATTAATGACTTAATTTTCATTTTTGGGTGAACTAACCCTTTAAGCACACTTCTTTTTCACAAGGTCATTCTTACAGTGTTTCTCTGGTTTCTTCTCATATTCATATAGGCTAGCACAAGAGATCTATTCTATTGCTCCTTTTTCGCTGGAGTTTGTGAAATAATATTTCATCAATATTTACTTATATGTAATATCAAAAGACTAAATAATAGAGAAATGTGATTTGACAAAGTTAAGCCTTTTTAAATAAATAAAACCCTTGAACCTTTTTCGTTTCCAAATAATACGAATTACAGAATGTCAAATGAGCTCCACTGTACATTATATAAATAATGATAGAAATCCAAACATTCTGGAGGAGAAAATTAGTACAAATTAATTATGATTAAAATACAGTTGATCAATAATATACTGCATGCATGTCTGAAGAGCTCTGTAGCAACAACATGCTAAATGTAGACTAAAATGCAACAACTGTTGACTTGACATTTCGGAGACCGTCATATTCTTCACAATACTTACGCACAGAAAGAAATTACATTATGATAAAACAGTAAAAACATGATTTTACCTTCAGTGAAATGAACGCTGTGATGACAGCAGTGTAAACACACGCATGCGCACTGACGTGGGAAGAGAACCCTACGGTGTGCGAAAGGTGTCAAACATCTGCGCTACGGAGGAGACCGGTATTCTCGAACACACTTCCGTTCGCAAAACACAAAGCGAGAACTCACAGAGAACAGGGTTACGTTAGTTTCCTTACGCCGTTTTCGTAAGTTTCATTTTACTCTCGCGGAACTGCTGTACATGTCATAAGAATTTGATAAACAGGAGAATGTTTCACTCTGAATTAAATCATAAATGAATAAATGAATGACTGAAGATGGAGGATGATGCACCGGTTATTTATGGCCTGGAGTTTCAGGTACTGTAAGCTCTGTTTAAGTTACCCTTTTCATTCTTGCACACAAAAATCTCATATAGATGAGCATTATGAACTGGTTCCTATGTTTCACTGTTGTAATATTTACATGTTTAATTTAAGATGGTTATTAAACATGTTTTTATATTAAACATGACAAATGGAGAGATTATGTTCCGTTCCACATATCGATCACAAACAATGTATAAGTATGGAATCAGAAGGTAATACCTTAAACACTTATACTATACATATAAACATACACACACACACACACATATATATATATATACATATACATGGCACATGGTCAATTTTTGGTCAATTTTTGTTTGTACGTGCTCAAGAAAACATGAGCCCATCTGTCCTATAATACCCCAAAATGCAGGTAGATAGGTAGCAGCTTTAGACATTTTGTGTCAGATATGTATTGTATTTTCTTGTATTTTGGCTGTGTGTGATTAATGCATGGGCTGTCGTCTTCTCCGCATGTTTCAGGCGCGTGCTCTGGCAGCTCAGACAGCTGAGACAGATGCCATCAGGTTTCTAGTGGGCACACAGTCACTCAAATTTGATAACCAGGTGAGTGAATGTACATTATTTTCCCCAGTCGTCTCAATGGCAAAAAGTTTCCCAATTCACCCCTATATGCAGGACTCTTTAGAACAGGTTTATGAATAAGTCTGTTTCATATCTAGTTTTAATCCATGTCATAAAACACTAGCTAGGAGGATACCACGGAAATCAAGTCAAGTCAAGTCATCTTCATTTATATAGCGCTTTTAACAATGGATTGTTCCAAAGCAGCTTTACAGAGATAAACATATAATTTAAGGTAACAGAGATTGTTTTGGCTTTATAGCGGTTCTTGAATAATGTTATTTCCAGCTAAAGTTAGTTTTGATTGATTCACCTCCATGAAGCACAACCAATTATATGAATCTGTCATGGCAGGTTAGGACCAAATCACAGATTAACATGTAAGAGAAAGCGTTTATCACTTGTTGCTTTGTTACATCGGCCCTTGTTAAGACACTATGGCAGTTTTAGTGCGTGTCAAGGTGTAATTCAGGACACTCCAACAACATTTCTGAAACTATATAAAACCTGCTGCGATTTTATTGTTGTTTATATCAGACTTTGATTTAAAAGTTGAAGAATTCACACATATTTTTGTTTTAATTTAGGCGGTAATTAGCTCTTAATAGTGACAGACTACAAATTACTGTTTGCAAACAGATTTCCCAAACACTCCCTGTTTTTTAGACTTTTCTTTTTTGCTTTCAGATTATAGAGTTGATCTCATCATAAACTGTTTATAAACTAATTGACTAATCTTTAAGATGTTTAGCATTTTTTTTAAATAAGACGACAAAATAATAAATTAAGAAAATAATATATATATATATACATAAAATATAATAATAATATAAATACAGTTATAAAATAAATTATTATTAAATATAATAAATAAAATAATAGATAAACAAGATAATGAAATGACAAACAATACGCTTAGTAAGATGAATAATAAATAAGATCATACATTAGACATCAAAAGCCAAAATCAATAATATTATTTAATCATATGAGTTATAATTAAGATGAATTAAAAATAATAAGATAAACAATAATATAATATACAGACAATACAATAATATATAATTTCCACATTCTGTTGGTGTTTAGTTTGCTTTTAATGGCCTGTTAGTTTGTTTGTCTTCAGTTACCTGTCCCCTGCCAGTCATTAGTTACCATGGACATTAATTAACGAGCACACCTGTCTGTTGTTAGTTCATCACTATGTCTAAGTTCCTCTTTTACTTTCATTCTTTGTCTGGTATTGTTTGTGCTATCACCTTACCTCCTCATCTGTGGATTCATTTGGTTTGTTTTTATATAATAAATTCCTTTTTTGAACCTTTAAATTTTCCTTGGGACCAAACGTTACAATAATAGAAAAATAAAGATTAATAATAAATAAGATCATACATTATTTGCCCCAAAGAAACTGAATAACATACAGTATATTTTAGATAAAGTAGTAACTGAAATTACGCAAATGACCCTGCTAAAAAATTTACATTAGATTAGATTAGATTAGATTGTTTATTACCTTGGTTATAAAAAGGAAAAAAATTAAATGTTAAAATGTTATAATTTAGTAACTCATGTTGTTCCACATCCAAATCTGTTTGACTTTATTTTACTGTGGAACATAAAGGAAGATATTTTGATGTTTCAACTGTTTTTGTCCATACAGTGAAACTCAGCGGGGTCCAAAACATCACTGGAACCCACTGACTTTCATTCTTCAAGATGTCTTCTTTTGTGTTCCTCTTGCGCAGACTTTTTGGCTAAACTAACTAACTAATCATTTAATATTGTTTGTTGGCTCCTGGCCCTTTATAATCGTTATGTATGAGTGCTGTAAAACTTGTACTTTCCTGATTTCCTGACCTGGAGGATATTTGAGGGCGGCTTCACAGGTCAGGACAAACCAGACCAGAGCTGTCATAAAAGAATATTAAGGAGGACAATGTACGTCAACTCGAACTGCATCGTTTGTGTAAATTCAGTCGTATTTTGTGAAGTATCTGTGAAATATCATAGCTTCATCTGGGCAGGGATGCACTCAATTAAAAAAAAAACGTAATTATAAAAACGTTTTTAAAAATTAAAAAAAAAAAAAATTTACTTTTTTTTTTTTTTTAAATGACAAGCATTTCGCATATTTAGCATATTACTTGTGAGCACAACTGTCTTTAAGATGATTCTCTCACTTGGCAACTGCTAAATAATACATTTGTTCTTGTTTTAAGGCATATACAGTATCACAATTATTAGTATGGTAAGAAAATGATTATTTGCTGTGATCAAAAAGACTTCATAAACTTACTCTACAGCGGGTCACTAACTCTGAGGCCTGTGTGTCATTACTGATATGACACTTTACCAACGTCCTGAGCATGAATGAACCTAAAGTGGAGGACATTCCCTACCTGAGCCCCTGACCCCTCCTTCACGTTTTGACTACGGCAAGAGACGAGGCCCACGTGATAATTCACTCGGCATCAGTACAGCACAGGCTGATAAATCACGAGCAAGTCTCTCTAACCCCAGCACTCATTACAGAACCTTCCAACGCCTCCAATTATCCTGTCCAGCCATTGGAATTTATTTGTATTGCTTTCCTCCATAAAATTATAACGTTGCCTAATAATTCTCCTTCAGTGCAGTCCAACCCAAGGTTAATGGCTTCCTCTCCAACTTTCAGGAGCCTGAAAGGCAGAGATGCCCTCACGTATGCACGCGCTCTCTCTTTCTCACATCAGTGGCCAGCAAGACTAATACCTTTTGGTCTAGTTTTGCATACAGCTAGTTAATATGCCATTCATATACTACAATAATCAGTATAGGTGGAGAATTATTCTTACATCACCAATATTCTATTTCTACCATACACAACAAACACATAATACAATATAACAACTATATAACAATGGCAAAATTCTTTATGCTTGAAATTTATACATTTTAAATTAACAGACATCTTGAAATTAGAAAGACTCTTCGACTTTATGTACATTAAATGTATGTTTTTGAGGAGAATTTGTAAAGCTGGTATTTACAAAACGTATATAGGGTGGAACTTGCTTTAATTGAAAACATTTAGATATTTTTTAAGTGTAAACTAGGTCAAATAAAATCTTTCAAATCGTAAGATATAATCGCATAGGTTTCACATTTGATATTTCCTGAATCAAGCAAATCTCGATTGTTTATCTTGATGTTGATGCATATTATAAAATATATAATACTTGAAAAGTCACTCAATTTCTTCAAAAAAAAAAAAGAATATTTACTTAAATTATTTATCTAAGCTCAAGATTATAAACGTATTTATCCAAATAAGATATTCAAGATATCTATTTAGAACGTTGGCCTCCCCAGTGAATTTATCTTGTTTTAAGGATGCTTAGATATTTTTAGTGAAAAACACAGATTAGTTGTATTTCTGATTTCTAACAGGATTTTGTGAAGTGTACAGAACTGCACTTTGCACATAATGAAATAACTTAATAGACTCTGCAGAATATTACCCACAGTGCACATGCGGTCTCTCAGTAAAATAATAACTCTTCACATGTGTGATGATTTGCGTAACTTTTATGCATTTAAAATAAGTTCAAAAGATGCAGTCACTTCAAAGTATAAATAAAAGCTGGGAAATCAGTGTCAGGAGTGTGTGAAGTTAAAAGGTGTTTGAGATTTCCTTTTCTGTCATATATCTGCGAGTGAAGTCCCAGCTCTTTTAACTGCCATCAGGACGCTCTCCTCAAAGCTGTGCTTTTCTTTTTCTCTTCCGCAGATTCACATCATTGACTTTGATGATGAGAATAATATGATTAATAAGAGCGTGCTCCTGCACGATGCTGGTGAGATATGGCACATCAGCGGCAGCCCTGCAGACAAGGCAGTGCTGACCACCTGCTACAACAAGAGTGAGTCTTTCTCTTCCTCTCACAACATGTAGACACATAGTTTGTGTCTTAAGGCTGCCTATAGATGTTCACTTTGAGCAACCGATCATAGAAATGACTACACTCAACTGACTACACTCTTAAAAATCAAGGTTATTGGCATCATTATTATATCATTATTTGCATCTGTGGATTCATGAAGAAAGTTTAACATCCACGGAACCTTTTAAAAGGTTCTTTATAGTTCTATAGATTATTAAAAAGTTATTCACACTAAGAAAAACGTGGTTCTTTTAACAACTGCTCTCTGAAAGTTATGTTGGGGAACCAAAAATGTTTCTTCTATGGCATTTTTGTGAAAACACCCTTTTATAAACTTTTTTTTTCAAAGTGTAGGAAAACCAGCAAGAGACAGACATGTTTGAACTCTTAAAGAGGGCATGTTTTGCTCTTCTACAAAGTCTTGATTTTGTTTTTGGGCTCCACTAGAACTGTTTTCATGCTTGAATGTAAAAAAAACCCACACATTATTTTTCCCATATATTTACCATTGTTGCGGCTCCTCTCTTCCCAGTCTGTCAGTAACACTCTGTTTAGTTCCGGTCTCTATGAAGCCCCTCCCTCTAAAAAGCACACTGTGCTCTGATTGGTCGGCTGGACCAGTGTGTTGTGATTGGTCAAGAGCTTCAAAAGTGTACGGGACATGTCCCTCCCCTTACCATAACCGCCAGTTTAACACACTACTAACTAACTCAACCAGGCCCCGCCCCTTTATTCTGCGTATGAATTATTTAAATGAGGAATATTGTGACGGGTTCGTTCCCGGAAGAAACTCAAGACTACAATGGAGGCGTTTCAGGAGTTCAGAAACACTGACACTGATATAGAGAATATCTCCCGCTGGAGGGACATTGTGCTTTGTAACTTTGCAGAGGTTGTTCATGATCAAACAGCAACATTACACACACTAAAGAAAGATGAACATGTAAAAAGCATAATAGGTCCTCTTTAAATTCAAAATGAACTGTATTCACTTTTTTATGTTTTGATCAAACATGATATATGGCAGCTTAATTTTGCTGTCTACTGTTTAGAACAGCCTTTTTATCACAAGCTTGACTGTGATGTCTTAAAATGTAATGGATTCTAGTCTTAAAATACTCACAAGTTGTGCACATAATGTACGATTCCACTGCTTCCTTCCGCTACAAGTGCTTTGTACTTGATTTTCTGTTTGTTAATAATTTTGCTTTGTGGGTGACAGTTCACAAAACACTCTGTACTTTATATGTGGTTATATATATATAAGTTCACTCACACAGTCATGTCACACAGGCTGTTAATGCAATATATGACACGTTCTTGCACTCGCCTCGAGGCAATTAAAAATCGTACACAAACATGACGAAACAATTGAAAGTGAACATTTTAATTAAATCCGTGTTTATAAGATTGACGCCCGTGGCTGGTTACTGACAGTTCTCATAGGGGGGGAACATTTCTTTTCTGAGTGAAAACTGGGACTTTTTTTTTTTTCATTTCTCCTTCGATCTTCATTATGATGAGGTCAATGTGCAAGATGTCATAGTGGAGTTCAAAAGAGGAATGTAATTACCGTGACATTCAAGCTAATGGAGTAGCCGGGCGGCACAGAGTCTGAGCGGCACCCCCGACCGCCACCTTATGCTGCGCTGAGCGCTGAATTATCTGATCTGAGAACCGCGCTGATATCGATGCTTCCATATGCGTGTGCTCCACTACACCAGTGACAGGCATTTCAACAGCTTTACTAGGGAAAAAAGAACTGCAGAATGAAATCTACCAAGCTTCATTTGTGGATTAGAGTATATTACGCTATACATTAAAAAACTGTAACTATTTACACAACAAGTTGAAACTGTTTTTCAAAAAAAATGTGTGTCCTTTATTGCTGTTACAGTCATTTTAGAAAAGCAATAAGCCGTTTGTGGCTGTGCATTGCAGTGATTTTTATCACAGTTACGCAGTGGTGGATGTGGAAGTTCAATAATCCTGTAAATACTGAAGACAGATCTTCACTTCTTCTTTTCATTTTGTACAGTAAAATATTAATTGTGTCACAATTATGTTCTGTCTTGTCTGCACCTGTTCCTCTTAGTCCCTGATTAGTTAATCTTCCTCCACCTGTGTCTAGTTAGTTCCCTCATTTCATCCTGTGTATTTATGTTCAGTTCCTTGTCGGTTCTCGTTTATGTTAGATGTGGTTGTTTCTGTTCTGCCTGAACTTAACCAGTAAAGTTTGTGTTTCGCCTCATCTTCGTCGTGTGTGCTTTCAACAACCACCCAGACGTTACAGAATGAGGCAGCAAATAATTGATTTCAATATTTCAGTACTTAATTTTGTAATAACAGCAGGTTACTAAGTCAAAACTCAGATAATATGCTTTAAAGGGGTCATGATATGAGAAACCAAATTTGCCTTGATCTTTTGGTATTTAAGAGGTCTTTGTACCATTAAAACCTCCTGCAAGTTTCATAGCTTAAGACGTCCTCCCCATTATAAACGAACCATTTATTTAATCAAGCTCTAAATACAGCTCATTCTAGATCCTTTGAACTTAGTGATGTCACGGTACGAAGTGACGCACCAGTCGTTTGCATATGACCGCCTCCAGCGCAAGACAACTACGCCTCATTTGACATCATCGCATGCGTTGACGTGCAGCGAGTGGGTCTGTTTACAAGATGACTGCGATGCCACGCAGATGTGCTGTTCCTGGCTGTGGACAAACAACCTGTTTGAATGCTGCCGAACGATCCAGACGTCAGGGAAAGCAGTTGGATGCAGTTTATTTGCAGCATTTGCAGCCTGCCAAAGCCTTATTTGTACATATAGTTTGTTCCTTTCATGTACGTTAAGTCTCGGAATGACAATAATTCTCTCTTGAAACCTTGAATATTTTATCACTTAATGAAATATGGTTCTAAAAAATACTTCAGAGAATGCACAAACCATATGTTGTTGTAAATGTGTAAGTATTGCCTAAAGGTTTTATCTGTAACCCATAACTAGCAGTACACTTTTTTGGCTGATGCAGAAAGTGCTGATGTGCATTTCTGGCTATTCCCAAAGCGCCCGCCCATTAGACCAAAAGAAGAAAGAACACTCATTCTGACTCACTCACTCACTCACTCACTCACTCACTCACTCACTCACTCACTCACTCACTCACTCACTCACTCACTCACTCACTCACTCACTCACTCACTCACTGACTGACTCTCTGACTCACTCACTCACTCACTCACTCACTCACTCACTCACTCACTGACTCTCTGACTTTCTGACTCTCTGACTCTCTGACTCTCTGACTCTCTGACTCTCTGACTCACTGACTCACTCACTCACTCACTCACTCACTGACTCACTCACTCACTCACTCACTCACTGACTCTCTGACTCACTCACTCACTCACACACTGACTGACTGACTCACTCACTCACTCACTCACTCACTCACTGACTGACTCTCTGACTCACTCACTCACTCACTCACTGACTGACTCTCTGACTCACTCACTCACTCACTGACTGACTCTCTGACTCACTCACTCACTCACTGACTGACTCTCTGACTCACTCACTCACTCACTCACTCACTCACTCACTGACTCTCTGACTCACTCACTCACTCACTGACTTACTCTCTCACTCACTGACTCACTCACTGACTCACTCACTCACTGACTCACTCACTGACTCACTCACTCACTGACTCACCCACTCACTCACTGACTCTCTGACTCACTCACTCACTGACTTACTCTCTCACTCACTCACTCACTCACTCACTCACTCACTCTCTGACTCACTCACTCACTCACTGGCTGTGTCCGAAATCTCCACTCAAACCACTACTCCCTAACCCCTATGTAGGGGGTAGGGAGTAGAGCACTATATAGTGAGCTCACCAGCATAATAGAAACACCACTTTCGGACACTACTCGATCGTCTCTCGGCGCCGTTGATTACGTCATTACTGTCGCACTATTTAAACGCCCCATCATCTGTCAGCTGGTGCCGAGCCAGCTCTGGGCTAAATAGATTTTTTTTTATTTTATAAATAGATTACATTATATTGAGCTTATTTCTCCAAAATTGTAAAATTAAAAGTCATTTCTGGACGTTTCTGTTATAATGCATTACTCCACACGTGATTATAACTTATAAACGTAAATGAAAGAACATAACTTACATTTGTATGACAAATTCGTATTGTCGCGCTGCTCTCCTTGACGTCCATCCGCCATTTTTACAATCAGCGCAATGCATGATGGTATGTAGGGCTTGGGTTAGTGACCATCGGTTGTACACTACTTTTCAAAATGCATTCTGGGATACATTGAGTGGACTATATAGGGTATAATAATCATCACTATACATTCGAACACCACTACAAAATGGCGAGCTCACTATGTAGTCCACTATATAGTGAGTAGTGGGATATTTCGGACACAGTCACTCACTCACTCACTCACTCACTGACTCTCTGACTCACTCACTCACTCACTGACTCACTGACTCACTCACTCACTCACTCACTCACTCACTCACTGACTCTCTGACTCACTCACTCACTCACTCACTCACTCACTCACTCACTGACTGACTGACTCACTCACTGACTGACTGACTCTGACTCACTCACTCACTCACTCACTCACTCACTCACTCACTGACTGACTCACTCACTCACTCACTCACTGACTGACTCTCTGACTCACTCACTCACTGACTGACTCACTCACTCACTCACTGACTGACTCTCTGACTCACTCACTCACTCACTCACTCACTCACTCACTCACTCACTCACTGACTCTCTGACTTTCTGACTCTCTGACTCTCTGACTCTCTGACTCTCTGACTCTCTGACTCACTGACTCACTCACTCACTCACTCACTCACTGACTCACTCACTCACTCACTCACTCACTGACTCTCTGACTCACTCACTCACTCACTCACTGACTGACTGACTCACTCACTCACTGACTGACTCACTCACTGACTGACTGACTCTCTTACTCACTCACTCACTCACTCACTGACTGACTCTCTGACTCACTCACTCACTCACTCACTGACTGACTCTCTGACTCACTCACTCACTCACTGACTGACTCTCTGACTCACTCACTCACTCACTGACTGACTCTCTGACTCACTCACTCACTCACTCACTCACTCACTCACTCACTGACTCTCTGACTCACTCACTCACTCACTGACTTACTCTCTCACTCACTGACTCACTCACTGACTCACTCACTCACTGACTCACTCACTGACTCACTCACTCACTGACTCACCCACTCACTCACTGACTCTCTGACTCACTCACTCACTGACTTACTCTCTCACTCACTCACTCACTCACTCACTCACTCACTCTCTGACTCACTCACTCACTCACTGGCTGTGTCCGAAATCTCCACTCAAACCACTACTCCCTAACCCCTATGTAGGGGGTAGGGAGTAGAGCACTATATAGTGAGCTCACCAGCATAATAGAAACACCACTTTCGGACACTACTCGATCGTCTCTCGGCGCCGTTGATTACGTCATTACTGTCGCACTATTTAAACGCCCCATCATCTGTCAGCTGGTGCCGAGCCAGCTCTGGGCTAAATAGATTTTTTTTATTTTATAAATAGATTACATTATATTGAGCTTATTTCTCCAAAATTGTAAAATTAAAAGTCATTTCTGGCCGTTTCTGTTATAATGCATTACTCCACACGTGATTATAACTTATAAACGTAAATGAAAGAACATAACTTACATTTGTATGACAAATTCGTATTGTCGCGCTGCTCTCCTTGACGTCCATCCGCCATTTTTACAATCAGCGCAATGCATGATGGTATGTAGGGCTTGGGTTAGTGACCATCGGTTGTACACTACTTCTCAAAATGCATTCTGGGATACATTGAGTGGACTATATAGGGTATAATAATCATCACTATACATTCGAACACCACTACAAAATGGCGAGCTCACTATGTAGTCCACTATATAGTGAGTAGTGGGATATTTCGGACACAGTCACTCACTCACTCACTCACTCACTGACTCTCTGACTCACTCACTCACTCACTGACTCACTGACTCACTCACTCACTCACTCACTGACTCTCTGACTCACTCACTCACTCACTCACTCACTCACTCACTCACTGACTGACTGACTCACTCACTGACTGACTGACTCTGACTCACTCACTCACTCACTCACTCACTCACTCACTCACTCACTGACTCACTCACTCACTCACTCACTGACTGACTCTCTGACTCACTCACTCACTGACTGACTCACTCACTCACTCACTGACTGACTCTCTGACTCACTAACTCACTCACTGACTGACTCTCTGACTCACTCACTCTCTCACTCACTGACTCTCTGACTCACTCACTCACTCACTCACTGACTTACTCTCTCACTCACTGACTCACTCACTGACTCACTAACTCACTGACTCACTCACTCACTCACTCACTGACTCTCTGACTCACTCACTCACTGACTTACTCTCTCACTCACTGACTCACTCACTGACTCACTCACTCACTGACTCACTCACTCACTCACTCACTCACTGGCTGTGTCCGAAATCTCCACTCAAACCACTACTCCCTAACCCCTATGTAGGGGGTAGGTAGTAGAGCACTATATAGTGAGCTCACCAGCATAATAGAAACACCACTTTCGGACACTACTCGATCGTCTCTCGGCGCCGTTGATTACGTCATTACTGTCGCACTATTTAAACGCGCCATCATCTGTCAGCTGGTGCCGAGCCAGCTCTGGGCTATATAGATTTTTTTTTTTATAAATAGATTACATTATATTGAGCTTATTTCTCCAAAATTGTAAAATTAAAAGTCATTTCTGGCCGTTTCTGTTATAATGCGTTACTCCACACATGATTATAACTTATAAACGTAAATGAAAGAACATAACTTACATTTGTATGACAAATTCGTATTGTCGCGCTGCTCTCCTTGACGTCCATCCGCCATTTTTACAATCAGCGCCATGTGTGATGGTATGTAGGGCTTGGGTTAGTGACCATCGGTTGTACACTACTTTTCAAAATTCTGGGATACATTGAGTGGACTATATAGGGTATAATAATCATCATTTTACATTCGAACAGCACTACAAAATGGCGAGCTCACTACATAGTCCACTATATAGTGAGTAGGGGGATATTTCGGACACAGTCACTCACTCACTCACTCACTCACTCACTCTCTGACTCACTCACTCACTCACTCACTGACTCTCTGACTCACTCACTCACTCACTCACTCACTCACTCACTCACTGACTCACTCACTCACTGACTCACTCACTCACTCACTCACTCACTCACTGACTCTCTGACTCACTCACTCACTCACTCACTCACTCACTCACTGACTCACTCACTCACTCACTCACTGACTCACTCACTCACTCACTCACTCACTGACTCACTCACTCACTCACTGACTCACTCACTCACTGACTCACTCACTCACTCACTGACTCACTTACTTACTCACTTACTTACTCACTGACTTACTCACTGACTCACTAACTCACTGACTCACTCACTCACTCACTTACTCACTGACTTACTCACTGACTCACTGACTCACTCACTCACTCACTCACTAACTCACTCACTCACTCATTCATTGACTCACTCACTCACTAACTCACTCACTCACTCACTCACTCACTCACTCACTCACTCACTCACTCACTCACTCACTCACTCACTCACTCAATCACTCACTCACTCACTCACTCACTCACTCACTCACTCACTGACTCACTCACTGACTCACTCCCTCACTCACTCACTCACTGACTGACTCACTCACTCAATTCAATTTCAATTTCAAATTTGCTTTATTAGCATGACTGTGTAACACAATGTTGCCAAAGCATGAACGTATTATATATAAATAATAAAACAAACAAACAAAACATATATGTATAGATCATGTCATATGTGGCATAGAAATAAATAGATAAATAAACACAATCAACCTTAATAAATTAATGAATACAGTGGGTCTCCAGAGAATTAGCTGTCTCTGGCGTTGTGAATAGCTAACACATATTTAGCCGCTAGTGCAGCTGTACTATCATTTGTGTCACTCAGTTCAAAGAATGATGGAATCAAGGTTTCAAATCTGGGCAGAAAAGTTTCTCTTATATTAGTATATTTGGGACAGAAGAGCAGAAAGTGTTCCTTGTCCTCTATGTGCTGTAGATCACAGTGTCTATAGATCCTCTGCTCTCTCTCTGTCCATGTTTGTCTATGTCTTTCTCTCTCTATCTCTAGATCATGGTCACTTAATCTGTATTTGGAGAGGATTTGTCTTTCTTTAAAATGTTTAATAAATAGATAACTGGCCAATTTAGTAGTTCTATTGAGGGTCGGGTAACATTGGACTTTATTTTGGAGGTCAAAACTTGCTTTTAGTGATTGATCTTGAGTGTCTTTTAGATGTGTGTGGATTTCATTAATAATAGTTTTGGGGCTATTGCTGTGGTCAGTGGGGAGTATAGTCTGATGGACGAGTTGAAGAGCGGGTGTGTTTAGAGGATGAGGTTCTGCTGAGCTTTCATTGGCGAGGAGGGCTTTATATTGGACTGACTCTGGATCAGACTGATGGAGGTGATGCCAGAACTGAACACATCTCTTCTGGATCTCGATGTGCGGGTACAGGCCTAACTCAGCCCTGCAGACGGCAGTGGATGTGTTTCTGTGAACCCCTAAAATATTTTTGCCAAAAATGTAGTACTGGTCCTCAAATTTCACATCCATATAAAATAATTGGTTTTGTTATTGAATGACTCTCTCACTCACTCACTCACTCACTCACTCACTCACTCACTCACTCACTCACTCACTCACTCACTCACTCACTCACTCACTCACTCACTCACTGACTTACTCACTCACTCACTCACTGACTCACTTACTCACTCACTCACTCACTCACTCACTCACTCACTCACTCGCTCACTGACTCACTCCATCACTGACTCACTCACTCACTCACTCACTCACTCACTGACTCACTCACTCACTGACTCACTCACTCACTGACTCACTCACTGACTCACTCACTCGCTGACTCACTCACTCACTGACTCACTCACTCACTGACTCACTCACTGACTCACTCACTGACTCACTCACTCACTGACTCACTCACTCACTGACTCACTCACTCACTGACTCACTCACTCACTCACTGACTGACTCACTCACTCACTGACTCACTTACTGACTCACTCACTCACTCACTGACTCACTCACTCACTCACTGACTCACTCACTCACTCACTCACTCACTGACTCACTCACTCACTCACTCTCTCACTCACTCACTCACTCACTCACTCACTCACTGACTTACTCACTCACTCACTCACTGACTCACTTACTCACTCACTCACTCACTCACTCGCTCACTGACTCACTCACTCACTGACTCACTCACTCACTCACTCACTGACTCACTGACTCACTGACTCACTCACTCACTGACTCACTCACTCACTCACTGATTCACTCACTGACTCACTCACTGACTCACTCACTGACTCACTCACTCACTGACTCCCTGACTCACTCACTGACTCGCTCACTGACTCGCTCACTGACTCGCTCACTGACTCGCTCACTGACTCACTCACTCACTGACTCACTCACTCACTGACTCACTCACTCACTGACTCACTCACTCACTGACTGACTGACTCACTCACCGACTCACATTTATTTATTTCATTTATTAAAGCATTTATTAAATGGAAATATTTTGTAACATTATAAATGAATAATAAAAAATGTATTTCTCTTTTTAATCTTACCACAAATGTTGGAATGGAATCGTTTCCACAAAAATGTTAAGCAACACAAACTGTTTTCAACATTGATAATAATAGTCAGAAATGTTTCTTTAGTATCAAATCATCATATTAGAGTGATTTCTGAAGGATCATGTGACACTGAAGACTGCAGTAATGATGCTGAATATTCAGCTTTGATCAAATATATTAACATAGAAAACAGCTGCATGACTGCTTTTACTGTAGTTTTTCTTAAATAAATGCTGCCATGGTCAGCAGAAGAGACTTCTCTCAGAAACATTAAGAAATTGTAATTTTCCAAACTTTTGATAGGTACAGTATATATACTGATCTTCACCAATCTGAAAGATGAGAGTGTGAAATGAAAAGCGCTATGAGTGGTCTGGCCTCCAGAGGCAGTATACGCTTCTCAGAGAACAAAACTGCACATCAGGGTATGTGCTGCTGGAAGACAATCCATAATCATTACCCAATAGTGCATTAACCCTCGAATAATATGTTCAAATTTATTCACATGATTTATATAGGTGATGGTGTGCATTTTTATTTTATTTTGGTTGTTCTGCACTCAAGAACTTGGTGTTCTTCAGATTACAATTGAGCTGAAGCTGTTGTGCATGTGTTTTTAAGCGTGTTTTGTGTATATGCATGCTTATGGCGTATTATGGCTTATTATTAAGGCTGGGAGAAAAATCCATTCACATGGCTATCGCGATTTTCTTTTTTTTTAACGATTTTAAAATCGATTTTTTATTGTATGATGCTTCTGAAATAATAGTCAGAAAGATGTGATGAATTGTTTTAGTAAATATTACAGTCTGTATAAGTGTATGATTGAACTTTTCCTCATGTTCTAGTCGTGTATCATGATAGTATCAAATCGGTAGATAGGTGTATCGTCCCAGCCCTACTTATTATGCTCATGACATGTGCTGCTGGAAGACAATCCAGAAAGGAACAATACATTAGAAATTACCCAATAGTACATTAACCCTCCAATAACATGATCAAATTTATTCACATGATTTATATCGGTGGTGGGTGTGCACTGCATTTTATTTTATTTTCAGATTACAATTGAGCTGAATCTGTCGTGCATGTGTTTTTAACCGTGCTTTGTGCATATGCATGCTTATGTGAGCCTCTGACAGTGTGTTGTGTGTGTGTCTCCTGTCGGGCAGCGTCTGAGAGTCGTGTGCTCACATGTGCGGCGGTGTGGAGGATGCCCCCGGAATGGGAATCAGGCAGCCACGAGTCCCCCGACGATTCATCAAACAACCCGCAGACCTTGGAGCTTCTCTGTCACCTTGACAACACGGCCCACGGCAGCGCGGCCTGGTACGCCACACGCTATCGATTTAGCCCTGCAGCTTCCCCGTTCTCCTCCCTCTTTCCCAGCTTTGCTATCCTTCTCGTCATGGCTTTGATTTCCATTTCTTTCTCTCTCTCTACCTCGCTTTGTCTCCGTCTCTTGCAGCATTTTTGGCTCTGCCTCCCTTCAGTCTATTGTTCTGTTCTTTTCTTGATGTTACAGAAATCTATTTGCACTGTATTTCATGCACTTTTATTTTCAACCCTCCGCCTATTTCTTTTGTCTCAGACCCGCACGCATTATTTCATGCACCATAATTCACAACACCGAATAAAGAAACAAATCCTGCTTGTGTTTTGAAATGGCAGGCCATCATACTCGCATCCATCAGATGAGGGAGTTGCACATACTAATGGAATTTTGCTTCATCTAAGCTAAAAAAATTCAACAAATTCAAATCTCCGCCTCGCTGAATTGCAACATAAAAGGCCAAGCATGCAAAAATTGCTTTAAATCTCCTTTGTAAAATCTTTACGGGGCATAACTAGTCCTCACCTAAGATGAGCTCACAAAAATAGTCAACTGACATCTTCTAAATGTTTTATAACTACCTGAATTAATCATTAATTACAGTAGGAATACATGTTAATAAAGCAGGTGTTAACACACTGAGTAACTATTACTATATGTCAGGATATGTAAACGTGCATTTAAATAGTGTATTAATCATTTTACTTGCCCTTTCTAAATGATCTTATGAACCACTGACAACTCCTAAATAACTGGTTTGCAAATTATGTAATAATTTAGAAATGATAAATTGATCATTAATAAAGTATGAAAATACAATTATTAAACACATTGTAGATATGCTTATTAATAAAGCATTTTGTATCTGTATTTATAAACTGCTTATTCATGTCTATTAATGCTTAGCATGCAGTTATTATAAAGTGTTACCAAAATCATGTTCTTAACCCATCTGACTTTCTTCCATGATGTGATAATGACCCAGCTGTTCTTTTTAAATACCACCAAAATTGGCTTTTGTTTAAAATGGACAGCAACATTCACTCATTGCATGTCTCAATCAGTTGCGAGACATGTCAGAACTGATGTCTTTTGTGGCCAAACTTGGTGCAACATTTTGCAAGTTTGAATGTGCATGAGGTTTGCATCAGTCTTTTACTCTGGCCTCAAAGATTGCTTGATTGAAGATGTTCCTGGTAACCTCGTTTCCCCCATCATTCATCCGTCTGACAGGGGACAGTGGATACCGCCCTGGGACCATCAACAGCAGTTGCCAGATTGATTAGACAAACTGCAATGTGTGAACTATAACAGGGACGCCTTATAAAAATGCAGTGTTTGATAAGCAATAGCCTGCTGATGGATCAGTATGCCAGAATCACAATAAAGCCGAAATAACCCACATGTAGCTCTTCTAAAGTGAGACTGAAGTCATGATGGAACATTTCTTAGCCAAGGCCATGACCATGAACAACATGCCAGTTTTTTTCATCTGTTGTCTTAGTCTTTGTTCAACTTTCGAGCATTTGATATATTGTTTTCCCAGACTTCATGCTACATGCATGTAGGGTGGAGTTGGGCACAACCTGACAGATTTCGACTTTCTCAGTTTG
The DNA here is from genome assembly GCA_030578255.1 of Tiaroga cobitis. Lineage (NCBI taxonomy): Eukaryota > Metazoa > Chordata > Actinopteri > Cypriniformes > Leuciscidae > Tiaroga > Tiaroga cobitis. The sequence goes on from CM060607.1 coordinate 31,690,855, forward strand.
TGTAAATCCACTTGGGATTCAAAGTATTTATTTTTCCCCCACATTAATTTCACACATGTCTAGTAAAATTATGTGGCCTTGTTACAGTTTATACTTTTTACTTTATTTACCCCAAAATAATGGAAGTGAAATGTGACAACATGCCCCATATGTGGGGAGCATTGTAACACGAACATATGACTGGTTACAATGTTATCTGATGTAATTAAAAAATATATAAAATATATATACAAGACAAACGAAAATATTTTGTTAATAAAATACAATTATTAACTTGTTCATATAACATGGTGTTTATAATAATTTAACAAACTCATTTAAAAGTTTGACAATGAACACACTGCAAAGCACAGCATAGTTTAAAACAATGTAGGCAAATAGATAGAAGAAGAAACACATTCAGAAAAGCACACCCTTCCCCTTCCTCCTCACATAGCTTTCACAGAACAGGACACAAAAGATGAGCTAGAATGCTTCACATTTCTTAAAATAATAATATCTGAACATTGAACATTGACTGTCAGTTTTTATTCTCAGCCTGGTTTCTCAATCCAATTTTTATGTTCTCACAAATTGCTATATGTCATAGAACAGCATAGTTCTAATAGCGGGCTCGTTGAAACACTGCATTACAATGTGCCACGCTATCAAGACTCATCATTGTGATGTCTGTCAAGGCATCCTCTATCAGCCCAACCCTATTGAAAAAGCGTGGACAGAGTTATTTTTGCGGCTGACCTTATTACATATGCATTTATAGGAGTTTCCCTCTTAGACACAACATTTATGGGAGGAGAGTACTTTAAGCATGTCTTAAACCAGGCAGTAGTTTGCGCTACTCTTGGTAGATTGTGTTGGTCATTATGCAAATGATCCGGCTGCGTCTGTGTTCTTTAATTTGTGTGTCGTCAGTAGATCACGGCACTAATTTGGAATTGCACTCTCAGGCTAATTTGACCTGTTTAGTAAATCTATGTGCAAGGGATAGGCTGTAGGTTGTAGGACAGCTGAAATTAAACAATATAGAGACATCAGACTCTGTGAGAGGACAGAAGAAAGAAAGGTGGAGGTTGGTTGTGGATGTGTGATGTACAGAACTGGTTGCTGATGGTCATTACCTTATCAGGGATGTGGCAAAGTCATCAGCAGTCAGAGAGTTAGTGGGAAGACAAAGGATAGAGGAGAATAATGTGAAGAATTTGCGGGTGTCCAAAGTGCTAATAACCTTCTTTTGGTAGTAAGTGATTTTAACAGCAGAAACCTGGAGGAGAAGGAGAGGAGGCATTGATACTGGCTCAGATTAGATAGATATTTTGCCATTACCTCTCTGCAGCACTGAGCTTGGTCCAATGGTCACAAAGAGAATCGGCGAGCAAGGTGTTAGAGGGTGTCACACATTCTGGCCTGCATGGAGGTAAAAAGACAGATATTTTCAACATTAAATTGGAGTATGTGAATCATTCGCATCGAGAAAGAAGTAATTAGAGGAAAGGGATGCAGACACCACAGAGAAGAAGCATGTGGAGAAAGCACAAAGGTTACAGTAAAATAAACTAGCTGTTTTCCTGCTTGGTGTGCATTTACATTTACAATTAATCATTTAGCAGACTTTTATCCAAAGCAGCTTACAAATGAGGAGAACAATAGAAGCATTTAAACTACCAATATGACAACAATATGCAAGTGGTGTGACCCTTCCCAGTTTAGTCTATGTAATAAAAAATAAAAATAAAAAGATATAGAATAGATGAGAAAATGAAACAAGGCGTTAGTATTAAAAAATAGTCACTTAGACTATTTTATTGATGTCTTAAATAACTTTTCTGGGCCGGCAAGTTTCAATCCCTTAGAAGCCTATGAAGAAGAGATCCAGCTCTCAGATTTAATCAAAAATATCTTAATTTGTGTTCCGAAGTCTTACAGGGTTGGAACAACATTAGGGTCAGTAATTACTGACAGAATTTTCATTATTGGGTGAACTATCGCTTTAAATGTCGTAATTGAATACAGCTGGACATGCCTCACTACCGAAACTGTTTACACAACGTGAACAAACGAGACTTCACCAACACGACTATGGCACGTGAGCACAGTAAACAATGTTTCCTAGTAACTACAACTTTGCTAAAATCAAATGAGAAAAAGACACAAAAACACTTACAGTTACTGTCACCTTGACTGCTTCTTCCAATCGTGCCATTTTTTCTTTGACGTAGCTCCGTCACCATGTAACATATTTCCATAATGTCCGCCTGCTGACTACTTTGGCTCGCCTTCAAGCAAAGGTAGTTATAAAGCTGGAAAGAGTTTATCACTATGAGTAAACACTGTATGTTTTACTGTAAGGGCAAAAAATAATTTAGAGGAACTGAAGAATCAATGGTTAAAATGTATTCCTCAGCAGTACAACAACAACCATTTGATGTGTTCTCGCATTTTTTCTAACAACTGCTTTCTGAACTATGCAGTTTAATGCATGTCAGCCTGTTAACAGATTTGTGTAAATCTATTCTTGTGGTCCTGTAATAGAGCATGATAGGGGCCCATTAAGAAAAGAGTGAATTATAAAGTGTTTTCAATTAGATAACCTGTCTACTCACCTTGTCCAGTAGGAGAAGGGGACTGTGTGTAAAAGTAATGGTCTTAATGGTTCTGCAGCAGCCTGAAGGCCGCAACAGCAGTTCAGGCCACCTGGCACAAGCTAAAAGGTTGTTTGAGAGAAGTCGACCAGTCACGTCTGCCTGGAAGGCACAAGGCCTACATGGCATCCAAGGGTATTTTGACTGTTGTTGGTATATGTGGTTGGGTAAGCAGGTTACTAGCTTTTACCAGAGCTATGAAGCTACGGTTGCCCTTAACATCTCTGGTGATTAAGGTAGTGTAGTACAAGGATGGCAGATATCCAAGGATACTCATGCTGGGGTGGGGAGGCTGGAGCGTACTTCCAATGTTTAAGGGGGCTGGTAAACAGCCAGGACCAGAAACCAAGTCCTTGCATCTGTACATGACTGGCAGGTCTCAATGGATGTTACTAAAGGACTTAAGTTCATTCTTTGATACCAAACAAAGACTTCTGGTCTTTGAGGCAAAGAAGAGCATCCTTCTTTTGGGTGGATCATTTGGAAGAAGCCCATGCTAGGAAAATATTCAAGGGGAAGATTTGGCCAGTGACTGTTGAAAAGGGGCTGGCAGGCAAAGTGCATGCTGATTTAGGTTAGGTTGTTTGGGATTTACACAACAGTTTTTCTTCAAGGTCCTTAGCCCATTGGCCATGACAGGAACCATGAGAAGGGACAGTAATATCAAGCTGAAAACCCCTCAAGATTCAAACCTTACCTGGGTGAGGGTGAATGATGTTGATCAGAGCAGCGTGGCTGGGTTGTGTGGTGACAGTAATCGTTTGGCAGGCTTTTAATGACATTGCCAGAGAAAATAATGGATTTAGGTCCAGTGTAGAGACCCAAATGTAATTGATAATCCAAAGGTTGGGTATAAGTCAGTTTGGAGGCATTTTTATATGGGCTCAAAGCACATGTAATTTGCACCAAACTAGTCATGAAATAGAAACCATAAAGCAGAAGAACTATGCAGTTTCTGCAATATGGTCCACAACATTGATCATATTGAGGTTTATTTTATGGACCTTCATATTCACACTTAATGCATTTATATAGTCTCTACAGATTCAGGGGTCTGTCTCTTTGTGTGCAACGAGGGTCTCATAGTGTGTTTGCTGTTGTGATATCGGCTGTTTAAGATGGATGACATCATGTCTTGCTCCCTTATATCCCTGATTCTCACATGGCTCTTGCTGAAAACAATAACACATTATCCTTGGTGTTTGCTTAGTCAGCCAAAGACAAATCCACGCATACCTGTCACGATATGTCAGAAAAAAGGAAACTATTGTCATTGTTGGTGTACATGTTGATCAAATAGTCAAGATTCTGACGATGTGAGACTAGTGTTAAAGTGCTGTGTAGGGAATGTGCATGCCTTTCACAAACTTTCTTTGTACTCTCTCTCAAATACGTATGTGCCTGTTCTGAAAACATGCCAATTTAGGCTCCCCTGAAGAAAATAGACTAAATATCAATGAAAAATGTACAAAATTGTTGTCACCTCCTGTGTTTTATGTTTGTTTTTAGTTTTTGGTCTCACAGAATACAACCGCTTCATTGTGAAAGCTGGTGGACGCCTCTTAATCAATGCCCATTGAGCACTTTGTGGCCGATGGAGCATTTTGTGAGATTTTGTGCGCAGGACGTGCTGAGCGAGCAGTGATGGCAGCGTGAGACAGGCTAATGGCTGGTTGATGGGTTATCAGAGCCACTGCTGCTAGATCAATTGGAGCCTGAGTAGAAACAAAAGCAAACTGTGTTATATAGGTCAGTCAATACTTTCAGTAATGATGAAGTAATCTCTGCAATGTTCGGAGGCCAGTCGATGCTTGCACACCTTTTATATTGTGGACATTTGCTACACATGGGTTCCCTGGCAACACCTCTCCTCCTACTTTGCCTTCTTCCCTCAGATCAAACTTGAGCCATTTACCATTTACCCAAGCATCACATATACACCTCTTCCTGGTTAGTTTTATACATGCAATGTAGGTCAGTGTTAACTAAAAATAGTGGGGCTACTACAAAATTTTCAGTAGCATTGTGTTTCTTGTCTAGTGATGAACTAAATATTTAGTTAAAAGGTGTTTTTTTATTGTTGTTGTTTCATAAGTCGTGTTTAGCCCAAATGTACTGTATGTGTTCAACTTTGATGCAGTCACACTAGTTGAGAGTCATTTCAAATATCTTCGTTATTCGTCATAGCCTTTACAGGGACCAACAGAGTTGAATCATTTAAAATTAATATTTTGTATATTGGTATTATGACTCTCTATGATATCTCTGTAATTAAAGTCAATCATTTTATCCCTTTATCCCACTCATCTTTGATCACCAAATTATATATTTAATCTTTTTTTCCTTGGAATTTTTTTTCTTCTTCATGCCTTAAAATAGCTTGAATGTAACTCGACACCCTTGCCTCATTTAATATATGCGGTTCTATGAATATGCAAATGAGCCCCGCCTCCACTCACTCACTAAGCTCAGAGATCCACTGGTTGACGATCACACGTTGATCTGATTGGTTACTAGGTAGTTTGTGACGTCACAAACACCGTGTTTTTGAGACTGTCTTTGGTTCACTGCAGTTTTAAGCAGAAAATACTCAGCAATGTTGTCGACTAATGAATTTGCATATGGTTTGTCTTAAAGCATATTAAAAACACCACATAGACATATAAACAACATTTAAAAGCTTGATTTTCACCACAGGGGGACTTTAAAGTAAAAGCCTGCATATTATTCATCGAATTATATAGTGGAATTGAGATGTGTCTCTTTGACCGGGATTATGTTATTTGATTTGATTATTCAGTTATTGAATTGAATAATTAATTTGATAAATTATATATAATTTATCATTTACAGGTGAAACTCAAAAAATTTGAATATCGTGCAAAAGTTCATTTATTTCAGTAATCCAACTTAAAAGGTAAAGGCTCGATGTACTGCATCTGATGTCTGGATAGCTAATGATAATAGATATGTAGACTGTGTAATTCGGTTGATTGCTCTACACCTCATAGCCTCATCCACATCACGCAAAGAGCACCATTCAATCAGTAACTTCCTTGAAATGGCTTTGAATTTGTGGTCAGCCATTGACAATGTCCTCTCTCATGTGTCCTGCAGTGTATTATGGGAGCCCATGGGTGACGGAAAGCGTGTGATATCTCTGGCTGAAAACCACGTGCTGCTCTGGGACCTTCAGGAGAGCTCCAGCAAGGCCACGGTGAGATTCATTATTTTCATAATTGCCGTGTTTCACAGCCCTTCTTTCAGCACTGCAGCAATGACACTGGCACTGCATATCAATAAAAGTCATCATCCTTAACAGCAAAATTCATTTAAAGTTCGTATCTCTATGACATTCTTCTGTGGAACACACACACACACACACAAGAGATATTTCGAAGAATGAAATAAAAAAATAAAATGCAATTATGTGACCAGCTGTCAAGCAAAAAACAAAATTCACACACTGTAAGATGTCTGGAGGGCAAACATTTTATAACAATAGCTTTAAAACCATGCCAGTCTTTATCATTTTCGTCTGTGTCAATGAAAAAAGTGAACACATGGCCATGAAAAATGGTCATGTTAAATAGCATTTGGGTTTGGAATTTTTGAATAGGCAAATGAATAACACCTTTTTATCAGAATTTTAACCTCAATTTTGAACTATTCATTTAACCCTCTGGGCTTCTTCGTAAATGGGTTACACTTAGCTTCCTCCCGGTCAAAAACGGACGAAGCCTTAAAATTGAACTTTACTTCTTCCCAGGATAACCATTCAAATATATTTTTGTTCTATAATATTTTCTGATTATTATTTAGAATTTTTAGAATTTTTTATGATACTTTGCATTAATTATATAATTTTTATGAGCTATTTTTTCCATTAGAATTAATATACATATTTTTATTTTATATATATATTTTTTTTTTTTCAATAAATACAACATTTCACATCAAAATAGAGTGTCAGCTTAATAAAAAAAAATAATTCAAGTAGAAGAGCGCCACCTAGTGGCTTTAAAAATAGTTACATGTGTGCAATGTCCTGTACCAGCCTGTAGGCTGCCTATAGCTTCCTATATAAATACATAGAAAGGCTTTTTGATTCTTTTTGTTGATTTAGACATGATTTCTCAATCTTATTCGTTTTTTTATTTTAATATACATTTAGATATTCTAAAAGACTAATTATTTATTTTTTTTAACAAATTTTTTAAGATAAGTATTAGGTTTTGCGTTATGATTACAATCAAACTATAGCATTTGGTTAGAAAGGGAACACAATGCAAACATTTTTGTTACTCAGTATTTGATCATTCAAATAATTTAACAAAAAAAGGGATGGTTAGTGATAATTCAAAACACTTCATACAGACATTTTGCAATAAATTGGTATTTTTTATTCATTTTAATTCAATAAGTAGTAATAACTTCAGAAGGGAACAGCAATTGTGATGAACGTAAATAAACAAAATAAATAACAGCAAACAATCATTTACTAGGTTAAAAAATAAAATGTTAATAATAATAATAACAATAATAAACATTATTTTAACTATATACATACAAACTGTAATTATTTTATTTATTGTTGAATATGGAATAGATATCAGGAACTCATTCTAAAATAAAAACAAACAATAATCATCAAACAGTAAATTGATTTTTTTTTAAAGTACGGTAATAATAATAATAATACAGATTATTTGAACTATAAACATACAAACTGTCTGCTAATTGTTTCACTTATGACTGCAGATGCAACAGATAGTGACAGTGTGTTTCTTGCAGACTGGAAGTGTGCCAGTTAATCTCTCTCTATCTCTCTCTCTCTCTCTCTCTCTCTCTCTCTCTCTCTGTGTGTGTGTGTGTGTGTGTGTGTGTGCGTGCATGCGTGTGTGGGTGTGAGTGCGCATTTGAGCAAGATTTTTTTCTCATTTATTGATTTTATTTTTCATATTCTACAAATTTGCTGTTGCAGTCTTGCCAGTTTATCTGTGTATGTGTTTGTGTGCGTGTGTGTGTGTGTGTGTGGGGTGATCTTATTTGCACTCTTGATGTTCTAGAGTGTCACCCCTTCATTGCTGTACACTTTTTTTCGGCACAGTTGCTGATCTGTAGCTTGTACCAGCAAAAGTTTCTCTGAGTTTTCCTATTTTTTCGTATTTCCCATTCATTTCCTATGTCGGTCATTTTTGACCGGGAGGAAGCTAAGTGTGACTTTTTTTTTTACGACCCTTTAACAAATCAGAATCATCTCCTTGATTTTTTTGTGTGTTCATATAGGTAATACATGAAAAGTCACCAAGTTTCAGCCCGATCCGATCAAGCAAAAAAATTAAACATTTCAAAACGTAACAGTTTTCGGTCATTTTTGACCGAAGAAGCCCAGAGGGTTAAATTATGAGCACAGACCAGTTATTTTATGTTATTTTAGTGTCATTGAGATACTGTTATACTTTTTATTAATATTTTGAGTTAGTTTTATATTTTCCATTTGATTTTATAATTTTTTTTGGTTAAAATGTGATTGTAATTTTTACTAGATTTTATAGATCAGTACATCAATTTTAACATAAAAATGATAAATGTTAGGGAATTTTTTTCACATTTTTTTAATAATTTATTTCTGATAACAAATATTTTCTTTCAAGTAACATAATTATTAGTATTTATTTTATGGTTTTAGTTTGTTAACTATAAAAACCCTGCCATGGACATACAGAAGTCGCAGACACTAAGGGGTTTCTTGTTAAAAAGAGAAAATGAATCAAATTAAGAATGAGACTTATGAAGAAACATATATAAAAGAACTATCCCTTATTGTAAAGTAATGCATTTGATCTATTTGCATTTTTTAATAGGCTGAATGACTGTCCTAACCACAGTCTATAAACACACTTATCAAAGCCACACATATTTCTGATTATGACCTGTGCCTGTTTTCGACTGCGATTGTGGATTACCGTTTCAATAAAACTGCATTTGGATCCTCAACCTTCGTGTCTCGGAGCAGTATGTGACAATAAGTGAATTTACTGAACGGCTATGAGGAAAGTGTAACTAAGTTCATTAAATTCATCGCAATTTGCACACATTCATTCTTAATCTTATGCCTAGTATGCTGAAAATGGCTCCATTGAGTTGTTTACATCTCTAAATATAAATTCTTTCGTAATACAGTTGCCAAATAATAAATGTTTAGCTACTTAAATCTTACATCTCTATTTTTGATTGTTAAAACGATACTCGGTTACTGACGTAACCTCGGTTCTCTCTAGAGAGGGAACGAGTATTGCGTAAGTTTAGCTTACGCTACGGGAAAGATTCATCTTCTCGAGATATTGAAGCCAAAAAATTATCCTTAATTTTGTATTCATTGTCAACGCAGTGCAGCAGCTAGCAGACCTAGAGCAGGCCATCTCGCGTGCTTATTGGCTGCCCTGCATGCATCTGCTGCAGCCTACCAGTGAGCCTCGCGTGACGTCACGCCCAATTGGAGGCGCTCGCGCCTTCATAGCGTCATAGCCCGCTAGGATGGGCGTGGCTTAGCGTATATAAGAAGGGGCTCGTAGGCTGAATCCCTGGTTTTTCGACCACTGAAGCGAATTCGCTCGTGGCGCGAGCACGGCCGGTTACGCAATACTCGTTCCCTCTCTAGAGAGAACCGAGGTTACGTCAGTAACCGAGTATCGTTCTCTTACGAGAGGTTCTCTCGTATTGCGTAAGTTTAGCTTACGCTACGGGAACACTTTGTCAACGCCGTGCGCGCCCAGCATCCACCATGAAGCCCCGAACTTTCAGGGAACCCATATAAGGTGGAGAATAAGGTGGCCAGCCAAGCGGGCCATCACTTGTACATACGCACACATAGGGAATACAGAGCAGCGCGCCGGTCTGTATAGGCACATGGCACATACCCTACTTAGTGCAGCTCAACCAGGAGAGCTGGGTCGTGTAAGAGTGATCTGAGCAGGAAGCCTGGGCAGAATACACCTCTCTATTAAACCGACAACAGTTTAGCCTGCAAGGCAGGAACTTCCAGGTTATAAAACCTGATAAAGGTAGACGGGGAGCTCCAGCCCGCCGCCACACATATGTCATGGATAGAAATTCCACTGGACCATGCCCACGAAGAGGCCACGCCTCTCGTGGAATGAGCCCTGATGCCCAGCGGGCATTGCAGACCTTTTGACGCATAAGCGGCTGCTATAGCGTCCACTATCCATCTGGACAGACTCTGTTTCGAGGAGGCGAGACCTTTGGCGCGCCCACCGAACGAAACAAACAGCTGATCCGAACGCCTGAATGAGGCGGAGCGCGTAATGTAAGACCTCAGCGCTCTGACAGGGCAGAGGCGGCTCACATCACTTTCGCTGTCAGATGCTGGGAGCGCTGACAGCGAGATAACTTGCGCTCTGAACGGAGTGCCCATCACTTTCGGAACATAGCCATGTCTAGGTCTGAGGATGACTTTCGAGTCATTCGGCCCGAACTCAAGACACGACGCGCTGACAGACAGCGCATGTAGGTCCCCCACCCGCTTTACTGACGACAGTGCGGTCAGAAAGACGGTTTTCAGTGATAGATATTTCAACTCCACGGAATCCAGTGGTTCAAAAGGGAAGGCTTTCAGGGCCTCTAGGACCAGAGATAGATCCCACATGGGAACCGACGGGGGGCGCGGCGGGTTCAACCTCCTAGCTCCCCTAAGGAAGCGGATGACCAGCTCATGTCTTCCCAATGACTGGCCGTGCGTCGACTCTGCGAACGCTGCCACGGCCGCCATATATACTTTGAGCGTGGATGGGGACCTCCCCTTTTCCAACAGCTCTTGTAGGAAGGAGAGCAGTTGCGCCACCCCGCATGTCCGCGGGTCCAGACCTCTGTCAGTGCACCATTCCGAGAACACCGACCATTTAGACGCGTAGAGCCTTCTCGTGGAAGGGGCTCTAGACTGCGTGATCGTGTTCATTACTCCTTCTGGCAGGGCAACGAGTACCCGTTGATCACCCATGCGTGCAGAGACCAGCGCTCTGGATGGGGATGCCAGATCGTGCCGCGAGCCTGAGAGAGGAGATCTGCCCGCACCGGAATCGGCCACGGAGCTGTGTGTGACAGCCGTGCCAGCTCCGGGAACCAAATCTGATTCTCCCAACGCGGGGCTATGAGGAGCACCGAGTGGCGCGTTTCCCTGATTCTCTTGATTACCTGTGGTAACAGAGAGACCGGAGGGAAAGCATATAGCCGGAGGCTGGGCCAGACTTGGGCCAGCGCGTCCTCGTCCTTCGAGAAGAACGTCGGGCATTGAGCGTTGTCTTTTGACGCAAATAGGTCGACTTCCGCCCTGCCGAACAGGCGCCACAGTTTCTGGACCGTTTGGGGGTGCAGGGACCATTCCCCTGGGGGAACGTTGCCCCTGGACAGTTTGTCTGGACCGTCGTTCAAATGGCCCGGCACATGCGCTGCCCTCAGCGAGCGCAGGTGCAACTGGGACCAAATAAGGAGGCGCTCCGCCAGATTGCAGAGATTTCTGGATCTGACACCGCCCTGACGGTTTATATAGGATACCACAGACATGTTGTCCGAGCGGACGAGAACATGTTGGTCCTGTATGAACGGGAGAAAGCACTTCAGCGCATTCTCGACCGCTATCATCTCCAGACAGTTTATGTGAAACCCCCTCTCTTGGTCTGACCACTGGCCGAAGACCGGTCTGCCCTCGAACAGCGCGCCCCAACCCCAGTTGGACGCGTCTGTCGAAACGACTTTCCGGTAAGAGACGGTTCCCATCGTCACTCCCAGCTGGTACCAGTCGGTCACTAACCAGGGCTGCAGAGCCGCTATGCAGGTCTGAGTCACTCTGATTTTCTGACCGCCAGAAACCCAAGCTCGGCGGGGCACGCGAGCATTCAGCCAGCGCTGGAGCGGGCGCATGCGCAGTAGGCCCAGCTGAAGCACCGCTGCAGCTGAAGCCATACAGCCCAACATCCTCTGAAAAGTTTTCAAAGGGAGAACGCTGCCCTTCTGGAAACCCGCGGCTAAGTGGCGAACCCGGAGCGCACGCTGCGCCGATAGACAGGCCGACATGGTCACCGAGTCCAGTTCTATTCCTAAAAAGGAGATTGACTGGCTGGGTAGTAATGAGCTCTTGGTCCAGTTGACCGTGAGACCCAAACTTTCCAGGTGACTGAGAAGCACTGTTCTGTGAGACAGCAGCTCCGCCTCTGACTGTGCCAAAATCAGCCAATCGTCCAGATAGTTCATTATCCGCAGCCCCTGACTTCTCAGGGGGGCGAGCGCTGCGTCCATGCACTTCGTAAATGTACGGGGTGCCAGAGACAGGCCGAACGGCAGGACGGTGTATTGATATGCCTGACCGTCGAAGGCGAATCTCAAAAATCGCCTGTGACGGGGTATTATCTGTATCTGGAAATAGGCATCCTTCAGATCTAGAGAAATAAACCAGTCCCTCGGGCGAACGTGCGCGAGGATTTTCCTGGTCGTCAGCATTTTGAACGGTCTTTTCGCAAGCACCTTGTTCAAATGTCTCAGATCTAGGATCGGCCTGAAGGCTCCGTCCTTCTTGGGCACGAGAAAATAACGGCTGTAAAAGCCTGACTCGCTCAGAGAAGGCGGCACCTTTTCTATAGCCCCTTTGCACAGCAGCTTTGCTATTTCTGCGTGAAGTAGGTGTGCTACTTCCGCATTCACTATCGTCGCGGTCCGGGCTTGAAAGCGCGGGGGACGGCGAATGAATTGAAGTGTATAGCCCTGCTTTATTGTGCTCAGCACCCATTCTGAAACCCCCGGGATAGATTCCCACGCAGCTATGTGAGCCGCTAGGGGGCGAATGGCCTCCGGGTTCAGATCGCCGCCATTCGCGGGCATGTGAAACTGAACCGGAGCTGAGAGCGCGGCGCGCGCGCTCTCTGTTCTGGGCAACGGCTGCTCGCTGAAAACCGAAACCGGCTGCTTTGTGTGAGATGTCCCAATCATAAGGGATGGGGAACCCTTTTTCCTCACTTTCTGAAGCGCGAGCGGCGCTTTGGGCAGAAAAGCGTTCTGTAAGCGTGAGCGCGTTTGCGCGGGCACGAGACTTACACATGCATGTGACGCCCCGATCAAAATAGATGGGGAGCGTTTTATAATCGGCCTGTGTTTCATGATAACACTTAAACTTGCGGGCGGCGCCCGGGGGGGGGTTTGTGATAGCAAGCGTGAACGCTCTCTGGCGGGCACGGGACTTACATTCATAACCTGCTGTTTTGACCGTGCAACAGAGCGGGCAGATAGTGGGCACAACACTGTGGACACATTTCTTACATTCAACACTCGAGCGGCTTTTCTGCGCTTTATGAGAGTGTGCTCTGTGGGTGACACGATATTTGATGTGCTTGTGTGTAGGGGTGAACACTGGGGCGTGGGCACTTTCACTACACTTAAAACACTGACGGCGGGAGCCGGACCAGACATAATGCTCTTTTTGAGATTTCTCTGGGTCGCCGTAAAAACGGCGTTTGTGTGCAGGCGAGAGGGTGAACAAACCGGCTCGTTGGCTGCTAAATGAACCACTGCAGTAGCCTGACTGAAGGGGACTGACAGGGAGATGAGCTTTGACGGCGGTCCGGCCGTGGCGGGACACGCGCGTCTTTTTTTTCTCTCTTTGTTAGGAGGATTTCGCATGCTCAGACTTCAACGTAATCTTCTGCCGAGGCCCCCTGGGGGGCGGCGGTCTGTGACGGCTGTCCGAGCGCGACCTAGGGCGGCCGCCCTGACGTCGCTGCGAAGGCTGCGGTTGTGCTGGACGCTGGGTGTTAGCTCGTACAGGAGGCTGGCTTAGTTTCTCGCGAGAGCGGCCTGTAGCGGAGCTCGAGCGTCGCGGCAGGAAGAGATTCATGGCCTGCGTGGTCTTTTGTACCTCAGAGAAACGGTCAACGATCCCGTTAACCGCTGGGCCGAAGAGACCAGTGGGGGAGAGCGGCGCGTTCAGAAAGGTGGCCCGCTCAGCTTCCCTCATATCCGCGAGCGTCAACCAGAGATGCCTCTCTGTCACGGTTAACGCGGCCATGGCTCGTCCGATAGCCTGAGCTGCGGTCTTGGTGGCACGGAGAGAGAGATCCGTCGCACTTCTCAGATCTGTAACCGCAGCCGGATCCCGGCCCTTCTCGTCCCATTCACGGAGGAGGTCGGCCTGCAAGATCTGCAACACAGCCATGGAGTGGAGAGCAGACGCGGCCTGGCCGGAGGCGGCATATGCGCGGCCGACCAAGGCGGACGTGGCTCTGCAGGCTTTAGACGGGAGGGCTGACCGAGACCGCCATCTCGCGGAGGGCGGGCAAAGGTGCGCTGCGACCGTCTCTTCCACGGGGGGAATAGCCGTGTATCCCTTCTCGGCGGCGCCGTCCACCTGGGAGAGCGACGCGGAGGCCTGGGACTGAAGTCTCGAGGAGAATGGTGCATTCCAGGACTTCGTCAGCTCCGCGTGAAGTTCCGGCAGGAATGGAGCGGGCCTGCTCGCTGAAGCTGCACGGCGGCGACTCTGAAGGAAACAGCCGTCGAGCCTGTTCGGCGCGGGTTCCTTCGGTAGCGACCACTCGAGCCCGAGGCGGTCGACGGCCTGCGTCAGCAGGCGCATAAGTTCCGCGTCAGCTCCAGCGCGGGAACGGCTGGATTCCTGGATCGACGAGGAGCCGGAATGAAGCGACCATTCCTCGCTGTCTGATGCCAGGATAGAGCAGCAATCTCTCGTGGCGTGTTCCTCTGCCTCCCCCTCCGATGCGACGGCAGTGAGGCTCGTGAGCAGCAGCTGCGCGTCGGGGAGGGGAGGCGGGGAGGGCGAAAGCGAGGCTCGAGGGAGATCCTCCGGCGAGCGCGTCGCTGTGGCCACGGGCTCCGGCTGCCTCAGGGAACGGCGCTTCTTCCTGCGCGGTCCCCCGGGGGGCGGAGCGGCTGCATCTGGATTGAAAGCCTCGAGTCGAGCCCGTAGGGTCGACAGCGGAAGCGCTTCGCAGAGCTCGCAGCCGCCGGACGCGAGGGCGAGCTCTGGATGTTCCAGGCCCAGGCAGAGAGCGCAGATCACGTGGCGGTCTCCAACGCTGAGCGGGGCTCTGCACGAGCCACAGGAAGTGCGAGGCATCTTTAGAAAGACGCTCGCGCTCTTTTAGAAATTCCTGTGGAAGCAATGTAAAAAGGATACGTCGCCGGATAGCGTAGCTTGCACGGCGGCTGAAGGTGGCGAAGACGGCCGGCTTCCTCAGCGCTGTCCTGAGCTGGCTGTTCGCTGTTCGACGGCGGCGGTGGCTTCTCTCTGATTCAGCGATGCGGAGAGCTCGCTGAAGAGTCGAAAAATCAGGGATTCAGCCTACGAGCCCCTTCTTATATACGCTAAGCCACGCCCATCCTAGCGGGCTATGACGCTATGAAGGCGCGAGCGCCTCCAATTGGGCGTGACGTCACGCGAGGCTCACTGGTAGGCTGCAGCAGATGCATGCAGGGCAGCCAATAAGCACGCGAGATGGCCTGCTCTAGGTCTGCTAGCTGCTGCACTGCGTTGACAATGAATACAAAATTAAGGATAATTTTTTGGCTTCAATATCTCGAGAAGATGAATCTTTCCCGTAGCGTAAGCTAAACTTACGCAATACGAGAGAACCTCTCGTAAGAGAACTAAAGCGTTTTGCTGCAAATCATGCTCGGCTTCTAGGGGTGTAATGGTACATTACGTTACCCTATCGGCTTCTGTGAACAGTAATGGTAAAGCCCGTCGCCTTTTAAAAAAGCAAGCAAAACCTTTTTCTAAATCATACCCATGTATTACTGTGTTGTTTTCCAATGCATTAGGGCCCTTTAAAAAACAAAAAAAATCCCCCAAATTCCCAGTGTTTTCCATTAAAATTTTTCTGGGTTACATTTCAATGGTTACATTCAATTCCAATAATTAAAATGGATGTCTAATCAATTGAATTTATACATCTTTAACAGTTAAATACTTACATTTTTTATGTTTTTTATGTGTTTTATGATTTAATAGCAAAACCATTGGTAATCAAATGAATGCATAGCACGTTTGAATTCATCTTTTAAAATGTAATCAAATGCAAAAGCAAACAAAGTGCTGCACAACAGAGGTTTACTCTTTCAATTAAAACATGGATTAACAATTGTGTGATGTTCCTTAAAAATAATGTTTTAATGGTTTAATACGGAACATTTTTACAATAGTAGTTAATTTGTTTTTGGAAGTTATTATGTGTTATGATTTAATACCAAAACCAGTGGTAATCAAATGAATTCATAACACGTTTTAAACTGTGTTACTGCTATCATCACTTTGAGAAGTGCATTCTACTGTTCAGTTTTAATATATTTCTGTCATCAAGTTAAACCGAACTTTCATATTTCAATAGCAATCGTTTTTTTGTGGTTTAATATTCACACACACTTGTCCATATCATGATTTGATCAAGTGTACTCTGCTTTTGAATTTTGATTTATTGATCCAAATTCTGCCAAATTCCATGACATTCTTCATTATACAGTAAACATTCCATTTCATGACTGGATTCCACAATTCCGTCTGTTTTTGCACCTGATTGGAAATCAGCTCTAAAAGCCTGATAGTCTAAACTGAAGAAACGGCTTTGCACCTAATGTTCATTGATAATCAGGTGCAGTCGTTACTAATTAATGGACTGCGATGTCACAGGCCTTTGCGAACATAACCTTGACTCGACATTTGACGAGCCGTCACGTGCGAAAACACTCTCGCTCCCGATGGAGGCTGGAGAAAAGGCCCGTCGTTGACATCACACTGAGCCGCTCCATGAGGTCCCGCTAATGTCAGCTTTGCATGCAAAGCGAGGGGAGGTTATCGAGTGGCAAGGCCTGCTGAGTGCAGCGTGCCCATTAAAAACCAGAGAGAGGGAAAAGAGGGGGAGGCAGAAAGAGGAAGAGAGAAAGAGGATGTTCGGAAAGCTCTCGGCACAGCTAGATTCCAGCGGTGTCGTGAAGAATGCTAATCAGCCTCATGCAAATCTTCCCTTACGCCGCCCCCATCCTCACAACACACACACACTCGTCGTCAACCTCCCCCATCCGCTCATCCCTCAGTTCTTCAGAAAAGCTCAGGTTGATGTGTTTATCACCACGCTGCGTCTGCTAGTGTTGTTCTTATTCGGATATCGCTGTATAAAAGCGAGAAGCGGCCACCAGGCGACGTGTTTCTGGGGCGTTTTCTCCACAGGGAAAAGCCATCTCAAACAAATCGGCTGAGAAAATAATCAACGGTACAAAAATAAAACATAAGAGATATTACAAAATATGAGGTCAACTAGTGTATCTATTTTTTAAAAACTGTTCACTAACAGAAATTATTTCCAGTATCTTATTGAAACATATTCAGTTTGAATTATTCAGTGCTTGCTAAGCACACAAATGTCCTTTTTTTACTTTTAACAGATTTCTTTATAGTATTGTTTGTCAACTCTGTTACAGACAAATTAGGCAATGGTAACAGAGAAACAGAGTTTGACGGTAACAGAATTGACAATTTTTAACTTTTTATTCAAAAACTCCACTTGCTAGCATAAATGCTAAGAGCACATGGCACTAATGAAATCACGATTAAAAGACTTTTAAACGACCCACTGTGATCAGTGATAATAAATTATCTGTTCCTTTTGATATTGTGGTAACAATTTTGATGTTTTATAAAATAAAACAACTTGGTGTAATTTTTTAGATTCAAATATTTTCTCAGAGAGCGCACGCACGCATTCATTTTTTTTTTTTTTTATTAACTTCAATTTCAGAAAAGGGTACAAATCACAAATGACTAATCAAAATATACATAACAATATACAAAAATACAACACATAAAAAGAATACAATACGATTTTGCCAGGGGAAGCTTACGGACCATTACAAAGAGAAAGAAGACCATATGTTGACAGTTTTAATTGCCTTTTTGTTGTTGGAACCAGAAATCAGATTAATATAATGTACAACTTCATGGAGAAACAGTACAAAATTAGGGTTTTTAGCACTAAATTTGGACTTATGAATGTGAAATTTTGCCAAAAGAATTAATAAATTTATAATGAGTACCTCTTATCTTTAGTTTGACTTTCATAAAAGCAAAACACAACATTCTTCCATAATAAGGCAGAGCGCACGCATTCATTTCAGTGCTTCAGATCTTATCAGTGAGGTAAAGTGACATCATTTCCTATATCTTACATATTTATGGGCGATAATTCCACTAATTTAAAGGCAAAGTATGGTACGCTTACGGTAACAGAGTTAAAGCGAGATATATGGACACATTTTTATAAGATAAAAGTTATTTTTTAAACAATTTAATGTTGTAGAATTAGGACATTTTATTTAATTTATTTCGGGATTTTATTAATAAAATAAAGGAAGTATTACCAAAAGAAAAGTCAAATAAAAATATTTTGATTACACAATGATACATGATGGAAAAAATAAATAAACTGACTAAATCGGACAATGAGAAATCATGATTTTCAGCTAATATTATATTGTTATGGCCTGTGACATCTTGTGATCCATGACAATGAGTAACAAATTATTAAAATGATTCTAATTGGCTGTCAATGTTTTTATCGTTCATGTGAAAGTTCATCACTTTCTGAAAGTGATTCCATCAATGTCGTTCCTCAGTGACTTTATCGTTGTAGATGTGGTGTGAACTCTGCTTTTCTTTTATATTTATAACAATTTTTATATTTTCTTTATCGTTATCGTTTTTGTCCTGGGTGCAAACAGGCTTTTACTCAGTGTTTTTGTCTTGTTTTCCAGTACAAATATCTAATCATTCTTAAATCAAGATACATTTTCTTGAGAAGCAAAATGACGAGATTTACTAACAGTTTATGCCATCTTTGCTGTAAACTACTGTCAGGATTTACTTAAAGGGATAGTTCACATAAAAATGAAAATTCTGTCATTATTTACTCACCTTTTCAAAACCGCATTACTTTTGTTCTTTTCATGAAATCTTAGAGATTTCTGTCCCTCCATTGACAGCTACACAACTACCACTTTGACTCTTCAAAAAGTTCATAGAGATCGTAAAACTAATCCATAATTGAGCGGTTTAGTCAAAATTTTCTGAAGCGACACAGTCGCTTTATTAGCCTGACTACGTCAGACTTCGTAGTTCCGCTCAATTTCAGTTCGCTTCTGTACTGAGACTGAGATAGCGATCTATCTCTCAGTTTTCCTCCGGCCTGAAATAGGGCTGTCACTTTTTATTCGATATTCGAAAATGCATTCGAACATGACGTGAAATATCCGTAATCGAACTATAAATAAACTAACCGGTTTTTAAAGTGCCATGTTTAGCGCATTTTTTACAGTCTATGATTAGACTGTTTGTTTTTCGTTTTATTGTTTGCCATCTCATCCAGTAGCGGGCACTCTAAACGTATTGTAGCGTAAACTCATGACCAAATCAAGCGAATAATAGCCACCCTGTTTTGAAAATGGAAGATAACACACAGAACGGCCAGCCTGAGCGGACAATTTCTACCCCAACTCATCTAAAAAGTAGTGTCTGGAAATGGACAATCCGATTGATGAATCCGAATATGAACATGTTTACATGAACGATACATAAAGTAATGTGCGCGTTATATGTCACAAGATTCAAATCCGAATTGATTTTTTGACATGCGCACACTGCACGAATATGCCGCTGTTCGCGCATAACTATTCTCCTCTATTGGTTCTTTATTTGTTTGCAGCAGACTTGATATTTATCCGTCTCTGGTCATGATTTGGAGACGATGAGCATGATTTGCCGTGCTGCTTGCCTGCTTATATTGATCACGCAGTAAAACCCTGCGCCCAAAACCAGTCGTCCGTGGATGATAATCTGAAACAAGCGCTGGTGGGACGTTGTCCTGCTTCACTTCACAGACGCTGAGTGAAATAAGATTTTTTTAATAACGGAACACTCATTTATGACACTCTATTCAACAGGAAGAACAGCTCGCTCCGTGCGTAATACGTCATTGCACATGCGCAGTCCTTTTAGTTTCGTAGATATTCGAATATATTCGAATACATTGCTTGATATTTGATATCCGTTCGAATTTGATTTTTCTCAAAAGTGACAGCCCTAGCCTGAAAACAGCCAGCCAATCAACGAACAGAGGGCGGGCTGAGAGCCGTGACGTAGACGCTAAGCGCAGAGTTTAAGATTGTATTTTAGATTAGGGAAATCGAAAACGACCGCGGATATGGAGATACGGGATGCAGTTCGCTGTGTGAACCAATGAGGTTCATTCTCGTGTTACGCAGCACGTTTGAGCTTCAGCAAGAACCAATGAGGTTCATTCTCGTGTTACGCAGTACGTTTGAGCTTCTGCAAGAACCAATGAGGTTCATTCTCGTGTTACGCAGCACGTTTGAGCTTCAGCAAGAACCAATGAGGTTCATTCTCGTGTTACGCAGTACGTTTGAGCTTCAGCAAGAACCAATGAGGTTCATTCTCGTGTTACGCAGTACGTTTGAGCTTCTGCAAGAACCAATGAGGTTCATTCTCGTGTTACGCAGCACGTTTGAGCTTCTGCAAGAACCAATGAGGTTCATTCTCGTGTTACGCATCACGTTTGAGCTTCTGCAGGAACCAATGAGGTTCATTCTCGTGTTACGCAGCACGTTTGAGCTTCAGCAAGAACCAATGAGGTTCATTCTCGTGTTACGCAGTACGTTTGAGCTTCAGCAAGAACCAATGAGGTTCATTCTCGTGTTACGCAGTACGTTTGAGCTTCTGCAAGAACCAATGAGGTTCATTCTCGTGTTACGCAGCACGTTTGAGCTTCTGCAAGAACCAATGAGGTTCATTCTCGTGTTACGCATCACGTTTGAGCTTCTGCAGGAACCAATGAGGTTCATTCTCGTGTTACGCAGCACGTTTGAGCTTCAGCAAGAACCAATGAGGTTCATTCTCATGTTACGCAGCACGTTTGAGCTTCAGCAAGAACCAATGAGGTTAATTCTCATGTTAAGCAGCACGTTTGAGCTTCAGCAAGAACCAATGAGGTTCATTCTCGTGTTACGCAGCACGTTTGAGCTTCAGCAAGAACCAATGAGGTTCATTCTCATGTTACGCAGCACGTTTGAGCTTCAGCAAGAACCAATGAGGTTAATTCTCATGTTAAGCAGCACGTTTGAGCTTCAGCAAGAACCAATGAGGTTCATTCTCGTGTTACGCAGCACGTTTGAGCTTCAGCAAGAACCAATGAGGTTCATTCTCGTGTTACGCAGCACGTTTGAGCTTCAGCAGGACCAATGAGGTTCATTCTCGTGTTACGCAGCACGTTTGAGCTTTAGCAGGAACCAATGAGGTTCATTCTCGTGTTACGCAGCACGTTTGAGCTTCAGCAAGAACCAATGAGGTTCATTCTCGTGTTACGCTGCACGTTTGAGCTTCAGCAGGAACCAATGAGGTTCATTCTCGTGTTACGCATCACGTTTGAGCTTCAGCAAGAACCAATGAGGTTCATTCTCATGTTACGCAGCACGTTTGAGCTTCAGCAGAAACCAATGAGGTTCATTCTCGTGTTACGCATCACGTTTGAGCTTCAGCAAGAACCAATGAGGTTCATTCTCGTGTTACGCATCACGTTTGAGCTTCTGCAAGAACCAATGAGGTTCATTCTCATGTTACGCATCACGTTTGAGCTTCAGCAAGAACCAATGAGGTTCATTCTCGTGTTACGCAGCACGTTTGAGCTTTAGCAGGAACCAATGAGGTTCATTCTCGTGTTACGCAGCACGTTTGAGCTTTAGCAGGAACCAATGAGGTTCATTCTCGTGTAACGCAGCATGTTTGAGCTTCTGCAAGAACCAATGAGGTTCATTCTCATGTTACGCAGCACGTTTGAGCTTCTGCAAGAACCAATGAGGTTCATTCTCATGTTACGCAGCACGTTTGAGCTTCTGCAAGAACCAATGAGGTTAATTCTCATGTTAAGCAGCACGTTTGAGCTTCAGCAAGAACCAATGAGGTTCATTATCGTGTTACGCAGCACATTTGAGCTTCAGCAGGACCCAATGAGGTTCATACTCGTGTTACGCATCACGTTTGAGCTTCAGCAAGAACCAGTGAGGTTCATTCTCGTGTTACGCAGCACGTTTGAGCTTCTGCAAGAACGAATGAGGTTCATTCTCGTGTTACGCAGCACCTTTGAGCTTCAGCAAGAACCAATGAGGTTCATTCTCGTGTTACGCAGCACGTTTGAGCTTCAGTAAAAGGTTTGTTCTTGCACTTCAAGCAGATTCGGTTGGGTTTCTGTTTATGTTTGCTGATCAATGTTTATATGTAAATAAAAGACAATTCAATATGTTCATCATTTAAAGCGACTGTGTGTCAAACTGCGACTGTCAAATTCACAAATCTTTATGAACTTTTTGAAGAGTCAAAGTGGTAGTTGTGTAGCTGTCAATGGAGGGACAGAAATCTCTCAGATTTCATCAAAAGGGTCTTCATTTGTGTTCCGAAAGTCTTGCGGGTTTGTAACGACATAAGGGTGAGTAATCAATGACAGAATTTTCTTTTTCATTTTTGGTGAACTAACCCTTCAAGACATGCAGTGAAAAATTAGCGCTGAAAAGACGTGGACAGGGTTATTTTTGCGGCTGACCTTATTGGATAAGCATTTGTTTGAGTTTACCTTTCAGAAATGTATGGGAGGTTTGCCGTAGTCAGTTTATGGTATTATATTATAGTATTGTGAAACACGAATCACGTTAAAAGAGCTCATCAGTAGGTGGTACATTACTTTCAAACGCGATACAGCTTTAAACCCTTTAGCGTCACTCACTGGACATTTCGTTCTCGAACTGCCACAATACGCACAGTGACCAACACTATAAAATGTTGCCATATTCACGTTCAAACGAAACTGAACACGCCTTTAGCACCACTCACTGAACATTTCACTTTCACTTTGTCACGAAAGGCACATAAAAAAAAAGACTATCTAAAATATAATTTTGCAGAAATGTCGCCACATGCACGCCTGAGTTGCATTTGCTCCATATAGGAGAATTGATAAACGGACCTTTAAAGAGAGCAACAAGGTTGTTAATTGATGGTAAATGCTTTTGTTAAAGCCATCAGTTTGCATTATTTCAACTTATTTTTTAGATAGTGGAATTCCTGGTGACAACTACATTACTAATGATTTTGTAATGAAAACTCACTAATCAGAGAATGGCAAACTGTGCTAAAAGAACACTTTATCACCTGACACTTGTAGTTCTTTCCCTCATTCTCTTGTATCTAATTCTTTTTGTCCGATTTTCAAATCATTTTTTTCTTCAAATGAAAGGCTTTTTTTTAAAATGCCAATGAGAAAAATGGATGATACTTCCAGAGCCAATGGCACTGAAACTGCACTGAAAGCGAGCTGTTACACTCAGTTATATTAACCTAATAAATAAATCAGAAACAAACAAGAACATCAAGTTTGCATTCTCTGATATAGTCAAACACCTTCATCAAAAACACCAATGGACTGTCATGAGTTGCAGATGCTTTCGTTTTCTCCAAAGGGTTTTCATTGTGGAGAATGCCTAGATTCTGAACGATCCAGAAAGCCAACGAGGTCTTCCCAGGCTGAGGGCACTGTTTGCATTGAACTCCCAGTATAAACAGTGCACTAGATTGCTGGTGAATATGCAGCCATTGATTGAGATGGATCGATTCTCCTCCCACAGATCTCGAGCAGCGCCACCCTGGAGGGAAAAGGGCAGCTGAAGTTCACCGCAGGCAAGTGGAGCCCACATCACAACAGCACCCAGCTGGCCACAGCCAACGACACTGCCATCCGGGGCTGGGACCTGCGGAGCATGAGGTGAGACGAGACCAGCGTTAAGCCTGGTTTATGCTTTCGCAGCGCGAGTCTCCCCAAATGGACGAGGCATTTATACTTGAAGCGCTCGCGTTGTACTATTCTGTGAAACGACTGGAGGTCACTCTGAGTAATTATCCTCGTCTATACCATCAGGAATCAGCGGTGAGAAGTAGTAAGGTACACACGTGATGTTTATTTTAGTACACTTCACCAAACCACACTACAAAAGAATCGTGTAAAGCAGTAAACCTTGAGATTATTACTCGTGACATTAGAACAAAATAAATGGATATGAGAGCGTAGCCTATACAACTAAATTTACGATATCTTACATGTTTTCTAATTTCACTAAACATTTTCATTTAGTTTCGTGAACATTTTAATAAAACATGGACCTTTATTTTTATTTAAAGGGATTATGTCTGCTATTGTAGGCTCATTTAATAAATATAAGCAACTATTTTAGATGCACAAACTGGGTGCCGGTGCAGTGAGACGTACATGCTCGGACAGATTCCGCTCGAAGTCGTGCGTCTGCGGAGCCGCGCGGAAAGTTACAATAAACGCTGTGCACACCCAAGGGTGTAATCCACCAGCCGGAAACTGAAGCCTCCCCGGGGGCCACCATTGGCTAGCAAGCCTTCACCTGCTTTTAGCATTCCATTGACTCCCATTCATTTTGGCGTCACTTTGACAGCGAATAACTTTACATCTGAGGCGTTTAAAGACTCCATTTGTCCATTGTTTATTTCTAAAGAAACACGACAATGTATAAAAGGCCCCATTAGCTTGTATCTTACGTTATGGCCCAGTTTTTGTCAAAATAGGCTAACGATTGCGTCATAACCACGCGACTCTCTGTCGCACAGTAGAGAAATTACCGTATAGACAGGAGGAGAAGCTCGCGGGGAATCGGGGGACGTGGAGGCATAAAGTTGAGGGAGAAGCCCATAGAGAGTTGTAAAGTTGCTCCCGCTGCTCATGGACAGCTAATACTCACGCTCTCCGGCTCTGCAAGATTCGGAAGGGAATGATTCAGATTTCTCTTGGCACCGCTACCAGAAGACTTACAGCTGTCAGACAGGTTGCTCACGTCACATCTCCGTCGTCAAGCTCAGTTTGAGCCTGCGCAGTCGCTCAGCCATCAGGAAGTGAGTGCTTCTAATTGACTTCACTTTTCTCCATTGAAGCATATGGGGTTGCTGTGTCCATTTCTTTTACTGTTTATATGCACACTGCCACACGAAATGGGGTCTCGCGCAAGACCGCCCACACCGCGGTGACGCCATTTTTGCCGCGCACACCTTCGCACTCGTGCGGATGCGGCGAGAATAAACCAAGCTTAATTTGGATAAACTGTGTATGGCTACTTTTTTGGGGGGGTAATATGTCAAACATCTACTGTACAAACTCTGGCTTGGTTTGTTTCAAAATCCCAATCACCAGACCAAATATTCCAACTGCACAAACATAAAATATTGTACCAGACTGAATATGTTATGACGGTAGAAGGTGAACCCAGGCGCAGGCAGGATGCAGTGACACAAAGTTTATTATAGACAGAAAACAGAGAAAACAAAACCCACGATGGGGCAAAACAAGACTGGATAGACAATACTAGACTAATACTCAGACAGTAAACTAACAGCTAAGACAGGAACAAACACTTCTTTCTTGACAAGACTTTCAACAGGTTACTCACGGTTAGATACAACATCAAACAATGTATCACAATGAAACAATGAACCGACACAGGACAGCAAACACAAGGGGATTATATAGGGAACACTAATGACAAGGACAGTTGAAACTGACTAGACAATAATGACAAGACGAGGGTAACAAGGGGGCAGAGTACATAACGAGACAACACAAGCACATGGCTCAAACAACAGACCATGCGCTTGTACACAAAACACGGGTCTGTCATGATCCAGCCTCAAGACTAGGGGAAATCAAGGACAAGAAGGCCGGATCATGACAGAACCCCCCACTTAAGGAGCGGCTTCCAGACACTCCTCAAGAGGACATCAGACGCGAGACAAGACTGACTGAGACATTGACACAAACCAACAAAACATGACAAATAACAGTAGTGCCAAACACGAAAACACAACAACAGGGTTAGGATGACAAATCAAAAATAATAAACATGGAAGGGGTGGCGGAGGAAACACAGAGTTCATGGGGGATTGTCCAGGGTGGATAGGTGGGCTGGGGGTCTTGGATCCTCGGGATGAGGGCTGAGGACGAGGAATCCGGGCAGACTTGGACGGGGACACACGAGGAGAGGTCTTGGGGTAAACAGTCCGGGGCATAGTGGTTATCCGGGTGACCGGGAACACAGACTGGGATACTGCATTAGTGACGGCAGCAACAGACTTAGACACAGAGGAAGACAAAACAGGACTCCTGACGGGGAACAAGGCAGGCAAAGGCGCGGGACACAAGACGGGGTGAAACAGACGATAGCGGAGCTGGAACGGGGACAGAGATCTCGGAAGACGATCCGGAATCGACGCTTCTCACCTCAAATTCAGTTGAGGCGTCGAAGGCAGCAGACTGGGGATCTGAGCCTTTGGCAGCTGGCCTGGGATCAGTGCTCTCTGCGGTTGGATTGCGATCATGACTCTCAGCGGCTGGCGTGGGTGCTGTGCTCTCAGCGGCTGGCGTGGGTGCTGCGCTCTCAGCGGCTGGCTTGGGATCGGTGCTCGGTGCAGCAGGCTTGGGATCAGCGAAGACTGCAGCTGGCTTGGAATCGGTGCTCTGTGTAGCAGACTTGGGATCAGTGCTTACGGTAATTGGACTGGGAACGGTGGTCTCTGGAGTATCTGGAACAGGGACTGGGGACAAGGGAGGACTGACTGGGACATCTAGAATTCTGACAAGACGGGAAAGATATTCGGACAGGGTTCTGGCAGCGATGATGACTGACATCTCCTGATGGGCTGATACGGACTGTATCACAGCCTGTGCAGCGGAATCGGCCGCTGCTTTCTCTTCAGCTGACATGACTGAAGACTCAGAGACGACATTCACAGTACAAGTCTCTGGAATGGATCTCCCCAACGCCGACTGGGAAAAGGCGCTTTCTGCAGCAGGTTGTAGAACTGTGTCTGCTGTTGCGACGACCGGAACCACGCTTACAGCAGCGGGACCAGGAACAGCGCTTCTGACTTCAGCGGCGGGTTGGAGAGCCATCGTGGGCTCAGGAGGGGGTAGAGATGGAGAACCAGAGGGTCCCCTCCTCTTCTTCTTCCTGGGTCGCGGAGCGGAGACGGTTGCCAGACTAGTGACCGGAGAGGGAGGTGAAGCCAGAACCGTAACCGGAACTGGTGAACTCACTGCAGGCGAGGAGGATAATAAACTTTGTGGCACTGCATCCTGTCTGCGCATGAGTTCACCTTCCACCGTCATAACAGAATGAACCGACCAACAAGTAACCCAGCAGACAGCGCAATCTTCATGGTAAGCGTGGAAGGCACCCGTCGTGGGAGTCAGCATCGGAGTCTGGCAGGAAGACTCCGATGCTGACTCCCACAACGGGTGCCTTCCACATTACCATGAAGATTGATGGACGTGGAAGGTGTCTCAGGAGTCGCGGCGGGACTGGGTTGGTCCCCAAGTGTAGCAACGGCTAGCAGACGACCCTCAGGGATCACAGGAAGTGTAGCGGGAGATGAAGACTTTGTTGTACCCTGCAGTTCTCTCCGTGACAGACTGTCAACCATACTGTGGAACGGTTGGCTGACCAGTCTCTCTCGTTCAGCGAGAGGGGGAGGAACGTTCTGACCCGCGATGAGGTAGCTCTTGACCAAGCCGTCCGGCAATAGAAACCTCCCCTCTTCCACGACCTGGGCATACTTCCTCAGGGTCAACCTACCCTGAGGAGGGAAAGGAAGCTTGCCTTCATGGGCGTCGGCGATAGTCGACTGCCACCATCATTCGGCATCTGACAACTGCTGAGTAGGAAAATCAGGTGCGCTGTCTGCTGGGTTACTTGTTGGTTGGTTCATTCTGTTATGACGGTGGAAGGTGAACTCATGCGCAGACAGGATGCAGTGACACAAAGTGTATTATAGACAGAAAACAGAGAAAACAAAACCCACGATGGGGCAAAACAAGACCGGATAGACAATACTAGACTAATACTCAGACAGTAAACTAACAGCTAAGACAGGAACAAACACTTCTTTCTTGACAAGACTTTCAACAGGTTACTCACGGTTAGATACAACATCAAACAATGTATAACAATGAACCAACACAGGACAGCAAAGACAAGGGGATTATATAGGGAACACTAATGACGAGGACAGTTGAAACTGACTATACAATAATGACAAGACGAGGGTAACAAGGGGGTGGAGTACATAACGAGACAACACAAGCACATGGCCCAAACAACAGACCATGCGCTTGTACACAAAACACGGGTCTGTCATGATCCAGCCTCAAGACTAGGGGAAATCAAGGACAAGAAGGCCGGATCATCGCAGAATAGGAATGTGTTTTTGTTAAAAAAGCACGATTTTCTTTGAATATGTAGATTAAAGGGTTTGTTCACCCTAAAATGAAAAATTTATCATCACCCACTCACCCTAAAGTTGTTCCAAACCTGTATGAGTTTCTTTCTTCTGCTGAACACAAAAGAAGATATTTTGAAGAATAGTGGTAACCAGAAATTAGACGTTCACAAACATTCATTTCACTCGGCACACATATTCTTGCTTCCCGCTCACGCTCGCCGGATCATTACAATCTGAGCTCTACAAACATTGAGGAACAGATCACTTTGTCAAAATCAAAAGTAACATTCCTTCAAAGTGTGATGTTTGACAATGCATTATTAGTGTTGAGAAACATGTTCAGCCTGATGTTCAAAGCATTCAGTGAACCACATTATTTCTAAATAATCCAGCTGCAATCTCTTAGATGAATGCAAAAAAGAACCCAAACTTACCATTGAAATACTATTACCATAAGGTGTTTTTTCTTTCTTTTTTTTACATTGACCATGATTATAACATGGGTTTCAAAGTACCTTGGAGCACCATAACATATGAATTACCTCTTATACTACCGTTCAAAAGTTTGGGAAGTCTCTTCTGCTCAACAAGGCTGCATGTATGTGGTCAAAAATGCAGTAAAAACAGTAATATTGTGAAATATTATAATAATTTTAAATAACTGTTTTGTATGTGAATGTATTGTAAACTGTAATTTATTCCTGTGACCAAAGCTGAATTTTCAGCATCATTACTCCAGTCTTCAGTGTCACATGATCCTTCAGAAATCACTCTGACATGATGATTTGCTGATCATGAAACATTTCTGATTATTATCAATTTTCAAAATGTATTTTTTGTTGTTGTTGTGGAAACTGTGATACATTCAAAAGTTTAGGGTGGGTAAGATTAATTGCGCCTACACCAGAAGTCGTCCGCACATTCATTTATTTTATTCATTTTCATTCATTTTTTTTTTTACTTTATGTTGCTTTAACAACCAATATTGGGGTCAAACAAAAGAAAATCCATGAAATTCACTAATTTCATTAGATTATACTGTAGATACTCAACTGACTGTGATTATTGACCAAACTGACTACTTAAAATTATAATGTATGTTTATATGTGCTGCTGTAGCTAAAACAATATATATATTTTATTTTTTTATTGCAAGTTAACAAAACATTGTAGTTTATACAAGATAAAAGATCAGTGAATTATATACACATACGAAAGAAAGAAAGACGTACATGGAGCACACACAAAATAAACAAAACAAAAACACAACAAAAAAACAGCTAAATATAAATATAGTGATCTAGTGATGTATGCAGGTACATTGGTAAGTTTAAGCAATGGGATATTTTAGAGATATAGATAGAAGCAATATTGAGATATTCATAGTAATTGTAATAGAATTGTAGTAGAAGTAGAGGCAGTATTCATACTAATAATAATAATTATAACAAAGATAAAAATAGCAGCGATAGTAGCGGTAGCAGTGGCAACAAACAGCATTCATGATAATAATAGCAGGAGTAGCTGTAGCACTGTATTTATAATAATAATAATAGTAATTATAATAATACATATAGATCAGTCAATAAAATTATTGTGAATATACACTATTCTCTAGGCCTGGGTGCCACTCTACCACTGCCGGTGAGCACAACCAACAGACCTCCCCGACATAGACCCCCCAGTCCCCAACAGTCTATGTTTCGTTGAGTCTTCCTCCACAGAGTAAGATGGGGCACCATAACAGGCACCGCCAGACCAAGCTCACCTAGTCTGGTTGTGACCTGACAGGACATAAATCAAGTTTGGTTGCCCATTTGTTTGTTTTTTTGGTAATCTGTGGCTTAGACCCTGGTGTGCAGTGGTTAGCTCCCTAGCCAGAGATACCACATCCAGCCCAGATATCCGTCCACCATATTTATTTTGCATGACAGAAGGTATTGGGGGCATGGGCGGTAAAAAAGGAGGGGCCAGTCAACCCCCCCCCAAAAAAAAAAAAAAAAACGTGTTACTAATGACCATGTCGACAAGATGTGCCAGTCCCACCCACCGACAGCACCTGGAGCAGTTGCCTGACCCAGGTCATTTATATTTACTAGGAATATAAATGGTTTTATAATATCAATAACACCATATTATTGTGGTATACAAACCGCATATTATAATTTTTTTTTTTTTTTGGAGATGGTGGTAGTAGGGATGGTGGTATTGATATTATAAAAAAATATAATTTTATGTATAAATCATGCAAAATAATTAATGGATGCACATTTTTTAAATTATCTTATAATTAAAATATGGCAAATTAAATTAAAATTCTAAAATTAAAATTAAAAGCACAATTTATTTATTGGGGGGGGGGGGGGGCAATCATGGTCTAGATCCTGCAAGCATAATGTCTAAACTGCAAAATATGGCAATAATTTAATCTCCATCTATCCATCTCCATCTATCCTCCTTATTTAGCTGTACAAAACAGCTCATTATGCTGCTTAATATCACAAACCTGCATTTCTAACCATATTAATTTAATGTATCGTCATAACTATGAACACAGTGGTTTGTAGCGCAAACAGTTTTACCGTTTAATGCAGTATTCTTCTCGTTATATCTATTGAATCGGAACATTCACAGAAAGCAGTTCACTTCCGCATTGAAAAATAAGGTGTGTTTGTATGTGAGTCAGTGTTTTCCGCTGTCAGGCTGCATACATCCACACACTGTCTCCTGACCTTTTAACTTCCCTGCTGTCCATCTAATAACCCATAGCCTTTAGAAAGTGCCATTCCTACAGAGCGTTTAAGAGCTGCTTGAAATCCGCATGCTTTTAAACTGTCTTCCTTGTGGACCGAGGCAGAAATCAGGCCTTCCATTCGGCATGTCTTAGTTCTCCGTGATGTTGCCATGGAAACAACGGTCCGACTTGGTGAGCATTTGGGAAACGCAGCCCGATCCGCTCAGGCAAGTCCATTAATCAGCCGTGCCGTGCGGATCAGGGGCTTTGTAATGACTTCTGTGACCAGGAAAAGGGCGTTGGGAAGGGGACGCGGATTGACCCGCACCGTGTCCGCAGGCTTACGGATCAACACTAACTAATCTCTCTCCGATTTGGTGTGGCATGTGCCGTGTGCTCACCGCATCCCAATTTCACATTTACAAGCGTGAAGGACTCAGGAGCAGCGCGCGCTAACCTCATTTCTTACTCCATTTCGGTGCTGGCTGTGTCTCGGGACGCTTCCCTGCTCCTTAAACGGGATGAAGTTCCCAACCCCTCCTCTGCTGTGTCTGCTCGCTTCGAGAAGGCCAAGCAACAGATATGTGTCATGATTCCTGTCTTGTGTTCCCCTCGTCTTGTGTTATTTCCTGTTCTGTGCCATGTTTTGTAGTCCTTTGTAGTTTTTCTTGTTGATTAGTTCCTGATTGTTCCCAGGTGACTCTTGCAGCGCCTCATCAACCACCAACTGTATGCCGAAGCAGAAAAGATCCATCAATCCTCGATTTCCTTCCTCGGTTACATCATCAGTCCTGAAGGAGTGACGGATGAGGGAAACGTACGAGCGGTTCTAAGTTGGCCTCAACCCACTACAGTAAAAAAAACTACAACGGACTACAAAACATGGCACAGAACAGGAAATAACGAAAGTCCACAAAAGACAAGGGGAACACAAGACCGGGATCATGACACATATAACTATCGGTGAAAAGTTTATCAAGATCTGAGCAACCTGTAAAACTGCAGTTTGGTTAGTTTTTAGCTGATGTTTCGGGGACATTAGAGTCCCCATTAGATTAAATGATTATACTACAGGTATGTTTTATAAACCCTGTTATACCATGGTCTGGGTGAATACTCGATTCTGAAAAAGTGACAGAGAACCCCTAGTGAAGGAGTTCTGGTGAAACTGACTGTTTACCGTTCGAAATTAATAAATAAATGCGCTGGCTACATCAGCTGTGAGTAACCATAGCAACAGACAGTCAAAGTATCCGTTTACAATTATAGTATCAAAACAAACATCTAGTTAGCCGTTATACATAGCCTACTAATACAACAATGAGCGGAAAAAAATAATAACTATGCCTACCTGTGTGTTTTAATCATAGGTAAAAAAAAAAGCGAAAGTGTAACACCCATGGCTAGACAAGCCTAACTTGCATGAAAAAAAAATACGTGAACTTTCTGGCTCGTAAGTTAGCTAAACTGAAGGGTTCTCCGAGCTGAGCGGACTATAAATATCTCCGGTTGCTAAATAAACCGTCAGGCGTAACCAGGGAAACCAAGTGATTGTTTGTATAAACTTTAGATTTCGATAGTAAAACTAACTAAAATATGAACTAATGTTTTAAAAATGTGTTATTTGGCAAGTGACCGTGGTATAAGCGGGTTAATGCCATTCGAGGTGTCCAATGTCTAGGTATTACTGGACTTCGGCGGAGGCAACCGTCCTCCGCCTCGTCGTCGTCGTCCATTAATACCTGACAATGGACACCTCGTCGGACATTAACCCTTACTCAGAGGCCAAATTACCAATAGGGATGCACCGATGTATCGGCCAATTAAAAAAAGGATAGTTCACCCAAAAACTCACTTACTCGTACTCTAGTTTCTTTCATCTGTGGAGAAGGATGTTGATAACCAGTTGACGGTAGCCATTGACTTAGTAGGGGAAAAAATACTATGGAAGTTAATGGCTACCGTCAGTTGTTTTATTACCAACATTCTTCAAAATATCAAGTCAAGTCAAGCTAATAAGTAAAGTAAAGTCAATAAGTATATTGCGTTTGAATATATGTGCGCAGGTTTGGAAAGTGATGACAGCATTTTCATGTTTGGGTCTGTCTCTTTAAAACAGGTGATGGTCAGGGCCAGTTATATCCTGTCAATCACAAGGAGGCGGAAAACGTGTCAGGCTGCATCGTGTGTGCAAAGAAAATGTCTCGTGTTGAATTTAGCGCTGTCTATGTGACAATAATGCATTAACAGTTAAACATGTTATGTTAAAGCAGGCTTTATTCGAGCCTATGAATCACGTGTAGTTTAAGCCAGGGTTTTTCCCTACATCAATCATCATTTGTAGCGTCTCCCGTCCAATAATCATGAAGAGCTTTGTGCTCTGTTACTTCTGATAAGAAACAAAGTCTCAGCTTTCAAATTTATCTCCATTTTATCATGAAAGTCAAACAGTTAATGGCGTTTTGACGCTCTTAAAAATCTTCTCTTCCAATTTAATACAAGTTGTTACAGCACAAAAGAAACATGAATGAACATTAGAAGGTATGTTGAAAGAAACAGCACAACTTACTGAAATATGTCTTGTCTGAAATCACTCTATCAGTGTTTCAACCGCGGAAAGACTTCAATAAAACAGCTTGAGAAGTGTCACTTAACGTTGCATTTACATCTGGAAAGTTATACAAAGTTCACAGCTATAAAAAAAACACTAGAGGAGCTTATTTACTGTTAATGATATATGTATCAAATAAATTTGTCCATGAAGACAATGTGCAACTGAGTTGTATACAAGCATTTAATTTTTTATCTGAGTGTAATAGCAGTTGGATGTAATAGTTGTTATTGTAACCTCTAATATTATAATTATGGACCAAATGAGAGGATTCCCTGTATAGTTTACAGCATTAATTTGAAGAGATTTTTTTTTTACTAAAGAAAAGCAAATTATGTGTATCGCCAGAAAAGAAGGCTATCGTATCGGCGGAAAATCTTTAATTATTAACACAATTTGTATTATTCTGAAGGATTTCTTTGATCATTATGTCACACTTATCCAAAAGAAAATTAGTTTTTAGTTGAATCAGCTGATCATTTCATTTTAAATGCCATGCTTTTATAATTGTCAACGGAGGGAAAAACACTTACATCTTTCTGTAAATTTCGACTCAATAAAACAAATCGTATCTAAACACTGTCACAATATTCTGACAAATATTGTTCCTTGTAGACCGAAAGTCTTGTGTTATTAGTGAGTCTCCAAGTTATGTCTCAAGTCTATGAAAGCTTTTCTGCCACGGAATTAAAATATAAAAAAGGTAACTGCTAATTTTTTATCTCACAATTCTGACTTTGTACACAATTGTGAGTTTATATCTCATAAGTCTGAGTTTTTTCTTCGAGTTTATACCTCTGAATTGCAGGTTATATATTTGGGATTCTGAGTTTGCATCTCGCAATTGTATAATTTTTTGTATAACACCTGACCGGACCACATTCGTCTGCACAATTCTGAGGAAGAAAGTCTGAAATGTGAGATATAATCGTACAATTTTGAGAAGAAAAAAACCCCTCCTTTTGATATTATTATTCTGTGGTGGAAACAAGCTTCCATACATATCAGTTTGATTGTCAGTTGTCAAGTCAACTTTTAAGCACAAAACGATCTTTGTTCCTGGTTCCTGGTTGACACCTGTGAGCCTTAATTCTGGAAACTTATTTTACAGTCTGATAATCTGAACCTGTCATTTTCACGGACTTTGCAGTGTGTGTGCACAATGCATTAGACAGACCGAGGCTGTGCTGAAAAATGCCTCTACATACAGTATTGCAATAAGAGGAAAGCATTAAAGCTACAACAACTGATCAATAATGATAGTCAACAATAAGTTGCATGACTAATTAGTTGGATCTGTGTACTATTGCATAGAGAACCTTCACTGGTAATAATAAATAAACTCATTTCCATTGGGAAAAAAGGCCGCAGAACAAGCATATTTTTGTCCTTTAAATTAAGTTGTCTGAAACTTTTATAATAAATGCATCAATGAGGGTAATGAGGCCATATTGTTGGTTATTGTTGGCCATATTGAGGCCAATTAGTGTGTGATATCGTAATGAGTTTTGCCATTAATAGCACACTACTCATATACAAAAATTTGGGAGAAAAATTACACTATTTCAAATTTCGCTGATAACAGAAAATGAGCAGAAATGTTGATTTAAAGTTTGTTGTTGAGCAGTAAAATTACCATATTTAATTGAAAATGCATAAAACAACCTACATAAAACAAAAACATATATATTTCTAAGTTGTAGAATAACAACGTTTCTCTCATAAAATAAGGAAATGTATATATTAAAATTTGACTGCTGATTGTTTTTGATTAATTGAAGGAAATAGTTGTCAGATTATTTGATTGTCAGATTAATCAATTCCCAAAATAGTTAGTTGCAACCCCAGAAAAGGCTTAACAAGTTACAGTAACAACATATTTTTCATAAAATAAGGAAATATATATTTTTCAAATCTGACCACTGAAGATTTTCTAAAACCTATTGAAAGAAATAATAGTCAGATTAATCAAATAGTTGTTAGTTGGATCCCTAGATGGAATATTAACGTTGTCTGCTATCAATTTAATATTCCCAATCCATAAAACAGGACTCTCAATGTTACTATGGTTCTCCAGCGGCTGTGTCAGACTCGACATGAATGGAGACTTAATTGAAGCTCAGTGCACTCTCTCATGTCAAATACTTCACTTCCTGTTTTAATGAGATTTTTAATTAGCATGTTAATTGTCTAATGAGTGTGTGGCAAGATAGCCGGCTAATGGGAGCAGAAAAATCCAGACGTGATGGTGTAGTAATACGTCTGAACTGTGTTTAGCCCATGCAGATGAGCCTGAGGTCGCCTAGAGCACATCCACACACACACACACACACACACACAGGAAGTCTTCACCTTGCGAAAGGACGCGAGCAGCCTGTGCTTTATGGCTTGTCACACTTTTATACGGCGCGTGATGGAGGTGTGACCTTCAGACCCAGCCGCTCCATCCTTATCTCTCGCTTTCCCTCTCTGTCTGCTGTTCCCGTTCTCCTCTCTCCATCACTCAGCCTCAGTCTCGGCTCTCCTTACGTTGGTCTGAGGGTGTGATCTGTTGTTTTTGTTGTTCACAGTCAGATCTACTGCATTGAGAACGCTCACGGGCAGCTGGTGCGTGACTTGGACTTCAACCCGAACAAGCAGTATTACCTGTCCAGCTGTGGAGACGACTGTAAAGTCAAGTTCTGGGACGTGCGTCACATCAACCAGCCCGTCAAGAGTCTGGAGGAGCACTCGCACTGGTTAGACGAGCAGAAACACTCTCAAACACACTCACAGCACTGCTACAGCAAGTCTGAACATGTACACCTAATACCAGTCAGAAATTTGGAACAATTCATAAATAATTTATACATATTAAAATGTAGTGTATTCCTTTGATCAAAGCTGAATTTTCAGCATCATTATTCCAGTCTTCAGTGTCACGTGATCCTTCAGAAATCACTCTGATAGGAGGATTTAGTGCTGATATTTGTTTTTTTGTTTCTTTTGGAAACCGTGACACTTTTTAGGAGGGGATTCCTTGATAAATAGTAAATTCGAAAGAACTTCCTATTAAATGTTGAAAACAGTTTTTGCTCGTTAATATTTTTGTTTCTTGAGCACCAAATCAGCATATTAGAATGATTTCTGAAAGGAAAAGAAACTGTTTTTTTGAAAACTTACTGTTTTTTATATTTTTTGTAACATTTATAACATTTTTGTATAAGGCAATGTATGTTACATAATACAGACAAACTCGGGGAAAAAAGTGTACTGTACAGGTGAAACTCGAAAAATTAGAATATCGTGCAAAAGTTCATTTATTTCAGTAATTCAACTTAAAAGGTTAAACTAATATGTTATATAGACTCATTACATGCAAAGTGAGATATTTCAAGCCTTGATTTGTTATAGTTTTGATAATTACAGCTTATGAAAACCCCAAATTAAAAATTAGAATATTGTGAAATGGTTTTCATATATGTTATATTTCTTATTAAATATATAAAGTACACTACCATTCAACATTTTTGGGTCAGTATTTGTCTTTTCTTTTTTTTTAAGAAAGAAGTGAATAGTTTTATTCAGCAAGGATGCATTAAAATTATCAAAATTGAC
This sequence comes from Tiaroga cobitis, assembly GCA_030578255.1. Classification (NCBI taxonomy): domain Eukaryota; kingdom Metazoa; phylum Chordata; class Actinopteri; order Cypriniformes; family Leuciscidae; genus Tiaroga; species Tiaroga cobitis. The sequence continues at coordinate 31,727,862 of CM060607.1, forward strand.
AGTAAAGACATTTATAATATTACAAAAGGTTTCTATTTCAAATAAATGCATTTTTTTTTGCACCAGATCAGCATATAAGAGTGATTTCTGAAGGATCATGTGACACTGAAGACTGGAGTAATGATGCTGAAAATTCAGCTTTGATCACAGGAATAAATTATTAAAGAAAAAAGAAATCTTACCGACCTCAAACTTTTGAATGGTAGTGTATTTATTTGATAAAAAAAAAAATATATATATATATATATATATATATATATATATATATATACAGACACATATATAAAATGTATTTAGTTTTATACACTAAACAGAATCAAATCTGTCAACAAATGAGAAATGAGCTCAGGCTGCTTTTAAAACTCGCATGTCAAGGTCTGTGTGTGAGATCTCTATTAATTAGCTGTTGATTTATCTTATGTGACTTACCTTTGCAGGCACATTTATAACTGTATTGTAGTTACATCAAAGATAATCGTCTTTTTCATCAGGTTTGAGGCTCGTGTTAGTATGATCTTTCACATCTCGCTTGAAACCGGCCAGTCAAAGCCTGCCGTCCTGTGCTATTTTATCAGCTTCAACATGGTTATCTTAAATGTAAAAGACAGTATTTTAATTAGTGTGTGTATATCTAAGCTCTTACATCTTGCTGATGCTGTAGTTGTGTGTTATAGTGCTCAAGGGTGTGTTAGCGTAGCTCGTTTTAGCTCACTGCGGATCTATTTCAGTGTGTGTGTGTATGTGATTGTGCGAGAGTATCTGCTCGTAGGTGTGACTCACTGGATATAATTGCCTCAGAATCAAACGTATCACTTTCCACACACACACACACACACACATCAAGGCATGATAGCATGTCAGCCACAGGATGCTATCTCTTAAAGATAGAGGCTTGGAATCAATCAGAGATGTTTTGATCCTATTTAGATAGGTAAGATACACAACAACAACGTCCCGCACATGTTTCTCATTTCCTGTGTTTGCCGCGACAGGGGTTCTGCTAAGCCTCGGGCTGGGAGGTATTAGGGAATATTTTGGGATCGGAGACAGATTAGTTAGGGAGAAGTCTTGACTGAGCCAGATTTTTACTGCTGACAGCTGAGTTATTCTCCCACAATCCCTGGCTATGTGGCTCGGATCCTCTTCTGAGCCCGAGGCTGATATAGACGGAGGAGGAGAAGAGAGACGTAAGTCTGTGGGCCCTATCACACACTCGGTGCAATGCAGCGCCAGGCGCGACACAAGTGTGCTTCGCTAGTTTCAGCCCGACGCAGGTCTCATTTTCACGTCCTGCGCCACGTTGAGTAAATAGCAAATGCATTTGTGTGTTCAGGTGCATTGTTGCTATTTTGAGGAACTGAAATAGACTGAGCCATTGACCAACCGATACCTGGTCTAAAGTCAATGGCGCAATATTTTTTGTATTTAAGGAGCGCGTTAGTAATGTGCGTCTATGGCGGGTCCACAACACGCGTACACACTGCTTATTACACACACACTCTGCTTATTACACACACACTCTGCTTATTACACACACACACTCTGCTTATTACACACACACTCTGCTTATTACACACACACTCTGCTTATTACACACACACTCTGCTTATTACACACATAGGGACGCAGCAGCACACAAAACTAGCCAAATATAAAAAATAAAAGGATTACAATGTAAAAGATTATTATTGTGTACATAAAGATATGGTGGAATCCGGCTTGTCCCGTAGATGGTCTGCTAGCGCTTTAAAGGGCTAACCCTTTAGCCTCTCACACACATACACACAGCTTTAACCTCGTGCACAAGCAGATCCGTTTCCTCGCTAGAGAAGCGTTCAGTTTTTCCGCTTGTAAACTCCTCCATGTAAATAGCGAATCCTCCATGGCGCGAGCACAACTGGCTTTAAAGGGAATGGGAGATGAGACTCTGATTTATTGCACGTTACGCCCAAAACACACCCATTACTCATTAGGAGAATAGGGACAACCCTTTTAGACCATGCGCCGGGAGCGCCGACCATTTTTCCCGTCGTTAAACTAGCAAAAGTGGATTCGGAAAGTGCACTTAGATCGTTAAAATAGGGCCCTTAGCGCAGGAACGCAGAGGAAGAAGCAGCCGTGTTTGAAGAGGAGTGTGTCATGCTATGGTGTGTGCTGTGCTGGTGTTGCAGGGTGTGGAGTGTGAGGTATAATCACTCTCATGACCAGCTGTTGCTCACGGGCAGCAGTGACAGCAGGGTGATCCTGTCCAACATGGTGTCCATCTCCTCCGAGCCGTTCGGACACCTGGTGGACGACGACGACCTCAGCGACACCGAGGAGAGCCAGCAGGAGGACAAGTACTCGGCCCTTTCTCATACTCTACCTTACACCTTTACATTCTTTTTCCCGTCCCCATATTTTCTATACTGAATTGTATTTATGTAATTAATTCAATTAAATTCAGTTTAGTTCAGTAGTTTTGAGCCCAGTTTGATTCAATAAAATCAAATGAACTACATTTGTTCTTTTCAGTTTAGTTCAGCACACTTCTGTTCCTTTCAATCCAGTTCAGTTGAATCTAGCTCAGTGTATTTCAGTCCAGTTTGATTCAGTTAAATTCCATGAAATTTATTTAGATTTTCAATTGAGTTCAGTACAATTAAATTTTATTCATTTTAACCCAGTTCAATATAGTTTATATCAGGTCAGTTGAATCTATCTCAGTATTTTTAAGCTCAGTTTGATTCAGTTTAATTCCAGGATTTTTTTTTTTTCGAGTTCTGTACAATTCTATTAAATTATGTTCATTTCCATCCAGTTCAGTACAATTTAGACCAGGTCAGTTCAGTTGAATCTAGCTCAGTGTCTTTCAGTCCAGTTTGATTCAGTTAAATTCCATAAAATGCATTTGTTCATTTCTATTGAGTTCAGTACAATTCTATTTTAATTTTTTTCCATTTCAATCCAGTTCAGAACAATTTCAGCCCAGTTTGATTCAGTTAAATTCCATGAAATACATTTGTTTTTAACAATTGAGTCCAGTACAATTCTGTTAAATTCAATTAATTTCAATCTAGTTCAATATTGGTCAGTTCAGTTAAGTCTAGAACAGTTCAATTCCAGGAAATGCATTTGTTCTTTTGAATTGAGTTCAGTACAATTGTTCAGTACAATTCAGTTACACAAAATGCATTTGTTATTTTCAAATGAGATTGGTACAATTCTATTAAATTCTGTTCATGTCAATCCAGTTCAATATAGTTTAGTTGTGGGCAATTCAGTTCAGTCTAGCTCAGTAATTTTCAGTCCAGTTTGATTTAGTCAAATTTCACGAAATACATTTATTTTCAATTTACTTCAGTACAATTCAGTTAAATTATTTCATTTCAGTCAAGGAAAATACAATTCCAGTCCAGTTTGATTAAGTTAATTTCCATGAAATCCATTTGTTCTTTTCAATTGAGTTCAGACAAATTCTATTAATTTCAGTCCAGGTCAGTAATATAGTTCAGAAAAGCTCAGTATTTTTCAGTCCAATTTGATTCAGTTAAATTCCAAAAAATGCATTTGTTCTTTTAGTTTCAATTCCATTTAGTTCAGTTTATTTCAATAAAGTTTAGTTCAAGTCAGTACAGTATCTTTCAGTCCAGTTTGGTTCATTTCAATTAAACAAAATGCATTTCTGTTAATTTCAAGTCCATTTAAATACAATGAAGTTAAATTCAGTCAATTCAACTTGCTAGAAACTAGCTCAATATATTTCAGTCCAGTTTGATTCAGTTAAATTTCATGAAATTCATGAGTTTTTCAATTAAATTCTATTCATTTGAACCCAGTTCAATATAGTTTAGATTAGGTCAGTTGAGTCTAACTCAGTATTTTTCAGTCTTGGTCAAACAAATGTATTCTGGTCAGTTCAGTTGAATCTAGCTCAGTGTCTTTCAGTCCAGTTAGAATAAATAATAATTTAATCCATTAAATAATCCATTTAAAGCATTCAATTTTATAGAATTGAATGCTATTCACTACATTCCAATTCAGTTGAGTTTTTTTCAATTGCATTCAGTTTGTGCGTCACGGCACAAGTACAGCAAAATGTTAACAGTATCAGTTTTTTATTTGATTTATTAGACAACAAAACGTGAAATACACTCATTTGTCAAGGATCACAATAAAGTTAAAAAGTTGTTTCCATTGCGGCCCTTGATGTAAAGCACAAACTTCACTCATAGTGACAGGTTACTTTGGCATCGCATACTATTATAAATACAAAGCTACAATAGGTTTCCACATTTGCAAAGTTTCCATTCACAATTAAACATCCACACAATACACTAATACAAATTCATCACTCAAACAACCCATCTAACAACCAACTTTTAACATTCGCACTAAAACCCACCACATTAGAAATACCTTAGATATCAAGAGGCAACGAATTCCACAATTGAGCCCTCAAAAGACCTATGACCATAGTTTTAATACGATATAATGTAATATCCATAAGACTTTGCCTAGTATTATTAAGATGTCTCTCACTTACCCTAGATAAATATGTGGTAAGATAGGATCTCTTTTCTTGATGTTTGCTGTGTTTAGAGGGAAAGAGCCCCTGCAGGACAGCATCATCTCCACGTACGAGGAGCACGAGGACAGTGTGTATGCGGTGGAGTGGTCCGCCGCGGACCCCTGGCTGTTCGCCTCGCTCAGCTACGACGGCCGGCTGGTGATTAACAAAGTTCCTCGAGCCCTTAAATACCGAATCCTGCTGTAGAGCAGGTGAAAACAGGGACGTTCTTCATACTATTCAACAGTGAGTGTGTGTAAGAGAGAACAGCAAGACGTTTTGGTAACACTTTACAATAAGGTTCATTAGTTAACTACCTTAGTGAATGAACGATCCGTCTACAGCATTAATTCATCTTCTTAGTTAATGTTAATTTCAACATTTACTAATGTTATTAAAATCAAAGGCTGTATTTGTTAACATTAGTTAATGCACTGTGAACTAACATGAACAAATGATGAACAGCTGGATTTTTATTAACTTACATTAACAAAGATGAATAAATACTGTAACAAATGTTTTGCTCATTGTTAGTTTATTAACTAATGAAGTAGCAGTTAAAATGTTAAAGGGATAGTTCACTTTGAAATAAATTTTTGATATGTTTTAGCTTACCTCAAGGGCATCCAAGATGTAGGTGTCTTTGTTTCCGCAGTAGGTTCAATTTTGAAATTTTTACGTCAAACCGTTCTTGTCTGTCAGTCATATAATGCAGGTCAATGGTCACCACCTCAAATAGCATGCAGAGAGAAGTCCAGATTAAACATGATTTAATGACTCGTAAAGTACACATTGATGGCCTAAGACACGAAACGAGCGGTTTGTGTGAGAAAACGAACAGTATTTATATAGTTTTTACCTCATGTAACCACAGCCACGTCCAAGTGATCTGAGGGCGCGGGCGCTTCGGTCTGCACAAGCGCCGGAAGTGGTCTCTCGCGCGTGTACGTCACTCATTGTTTACACAGAGATTTCGGAAGTGTTACCTTTCACTGTGAAGATCTAAACATATTTAGATATACAGGAAATCGCAATGGAAGACGATTTCGATATATCAACAGACAACGTTGAATTTTTTTTTGTTTTTTTTGGAAGATATCACTTCCGGCGCTTGCGCAGACCGAAGCGCCCGCGGCCTCAGATCACTTGGACGTGGCTGTGGTTACACGAGGTAAAAACAATATAAATACTATTCGTTTTCTCACACAAACCGCTCGTTTCGTGTCTTAGGCCATCAATGTGTACTTACATTTAGGAGTCATTAAATCATGTTTAATCTGGACTTCTCTGTGCGTGCTCTTTGAGGTGGTGACCATAGACCTGCATTATATGACTGTCAGACAAGAACGGTTTGACCTAAAAATATCAAAATTGAAGCTGCTGCGGAAACAAAGACACCTACATCTTGGATGCCTTTGAGGTAAGCTAAAACATATCAAAAATTTGTTTCAAAGTGAACTATCCCTTTAATGTAGTGCTACTCATTTGTCCTGCATTGGTTATTGATTAGTTTTGCATGAATTATGAAACTTGTTCAGTAGTTCTCTGGGAAGCATTAAAAAAATAGTAGTTATTGATTAGTTAATAGTGAACTACCACTTTCATCTGTGCCCTATTACTTACTAGTTTGTTAATCAGAGTTTCTTGTTAGTTAATATAAGTTAGTAGATTGTTAATATTGTGTTACTCATTGGTTCTTGTGTAGTTATTCACAGGGGCGGCCTTACCTATGTTTCACCCGTTTCAATTGAAACAGGCCCCGCCCCAACAGACCAGCAAAATCCCATTCAATTTCTTCCGTATGATATTGATTTTCAGCCATAATGTCTAAACCATTCAAGGTAGATGGACTACGAGGTTGTGAAACAAAAGTTTATGCTCCTATAAAAGCCACAAGAAGGTATGAAATCAACCTTGTTATTCGCGATCTTCTGGAGAAATACTACACTACCCACAATTCTAAGCAAAACACTCGCGGTTACCATGGCGACGTTTACCGCCCCCTCAAACGGCTTGGATCTGAAGTATAATATTTGTAGTTTATGTATTTATACCTTTGCCTTTTTTGCCGTTAGGGTAAAATGTTATTTTGAGCAGGAAAAGAATTTTACGAGGAAATGAAACGTACATATGCCAGTGGTGCTGAAAAACGAAAGATATCAGACTACAAAAGAAAAGCTTCAGTCTACCAAAAGTGAAGTTACCCGGCGTGAAAGCGGCGAGGCTTATTCCAACATAAAACGCTGTATAATTGTATATAGTTTTAATCAAATCAGGTTGGATTATTTCTATGTTGAGCTGCCTGTTCATGAAGCTGAAAGTGCACGTAATAAAATAATATACCATTGATGCAAACCAACAGGAATCCTTGCTTTTTCTGCTCTATTATGTTTATGTTTTATGTGGGTAGGGGCCCATATTAGTTATTGAAACGGGCCCCCAGATGCTTAAGGCCGCCACTGGTTATTCATTAATGAAGGAACCGTATTCTAAAGTGTTACCACTAATGTTAACCAATGAACCTAATTTTAAAGTGTTACCGACGTTTTTTTCTCTTTCTTTTCCCAGAATGAACTCACATTCCCAGCTTCTGCGCGAGTGGAATCCTGCTTTGACTTCGTACTGGACTGTCTGAGTAAAATAACGACAGATGTTGCTCTTTGCTGTATATTTGTGTCATGATTTCTATACACCTGATGATGTATTGGGCTGGTTTACCGTGAATTAGTTAATATGAATGCAGATATCGGTGTTTGTGCGTGTGCTGTGGGAAATCAGAACCTTGGAGATTAATTATGATTATGTGTCTTATCATGTACGCTGTAACAAAAGCAATGCTCTGTGGAGCTGTCAGAGAGAGCCTAATTACCCCTGTATGTTTCCCATAAAACAGCTTTAATTAAAGAGCAAGATTTGATGTCCTTCTCTCGTTCTTATCGGCGGTTAAAGCTCCTCCAGTGACAGCCTGTTTTAATTGCAGCCTGACTCTCCACATCTCGAGCTGTCAAGGGAAGGCCCCGGTCCGATCCGTCAATACCAGGGCCGGGAAACGAGTCTCTGAATGCATAATGTCAGGCCGGATCCTTTACGAACCGCCGTCTGTTGGCAGGGATGCTGGGAGGTTAAATGGGTTTGGAGTTTAGGGATTTTCACACTCTCGCTCTGAATGGGTCTGTCACAAGCCCTGCTGCCTCTGTTCTTTTGTGGACGTGTCGGACGTTAGTGCTCATGGAGAGATTCGACTGTCCCGCCTGAAAGGTTGAATGTGTCTGATGCGTTCTCATCCTCCTGGAAAGTTCATATTTACAAGTTCAAAAATCCTAATAGAGCACAACTGTCAATTCTGGAAGTCAAATCTCATTAATTTCCCACAAACAGGATGAAAAACATTTAAATACAGACCAGCTGTGTGCTATGAGATCATTCAGCGATGATATAGCATACAGTACACGTCTGAATTTATGAATTGCAGAATTCCGGGTGAAGAACTGCATTACCCATAATCCCAAAGAGAAATCCACCAATCGGAGAAGGCGCTGTTACTATGGAAGCAGAATTGATAAAAGAGCTCAGCAGCATCCACTCAGTGCTATGAATGCTGGTCAGGTTCGTCTCCATACCACTGTGGTTGCCAGATATTCACAATAAAAAATACAGTGAAAAAAATCTGCTTATGACCACCACAATAATACAGATGGCACAATAGAAAGAAAGCCACATGATAAATCAGAGATATTCATAAAACATGGCCAATACTCGTACTGTAGATAGATGCTGCACAGAGTCATAAACACAAAGACAGAACTATCAGCTTAACACACACGATAATGAACAAATATGAGAAGAAACAAAAACCCGAAAACCCGTAACGCCAAAGATGGCGGTTGTATGCACATGCCCCGCCCCTCCCGCTGGAAAGCCAATCGTCTGCTTTTAACAGTCAAGCCGGGAAACATGTAGGCCTATCGTCTGGTTCCACCGACGCATGCGCACAGTTGAGGTTTGCGACAGCGGAGACGAGAACCCTTGCTCATGCGTAGTAAACGTATAACCTGTGGTGGAAAAGACCTTTTAAACCTTATTTTGGGGCAAAGTCATCAAACTTTTTCAGCAATTTTTATCATATTTTACTGCTGTTTCTATACAAGCAGTTTTTATGTCGGTTTTTAGTTTTTAGGTCCCGGTGACCAGTGAAAGTGCAGTTCTGACTCTCTGCCCATTCATTTAGATAGGAGCCTGGTCTTGTTAGTCCGAAATAGCTGCCCGGAGGCGTTGCCAAGATGGCGGCCGAGTGGCATGACTTGCCTAAAAGGACTTTGTTTGGACTCATTCATCTTTAGTTTCACTTTCATGGACTTCAGTTTGTTTTCATCCGTCACGTGTCTCTCAGTTTCCATGGACACTAATCCTCCAGCACAGCTCATCATTTAGTTGGTTATCTCTGTGTATTGAGTTCCTCTGTGTTCAGTCGTTGGTTGTCGGTTGATGTTCGTGTATTGTAGTGTCTATAGGCCTATTACCTTTTCTGGCAAAGGTCCTGGAACGAGTTGTATTTGGCCAGCTACAGCAATACCTGTCCATGAACAATCTCCTAGAACCATTTCAGTCTGGATTCAGATCAGGTTATAGTACTGAGACTGCTCTTGTCCGGGTCACAAATGATCTTCTCATTTCTGCTGATATGGGTGCCTGTAGTATTTTAGTCCTGTTAGACATCACTGCTGCTTTTGACACAATATCTCATGCTGTCCTTCTTGACAGATTGTCTGTATGGCTAGGAATCTCTGGTACTGCGTTTGAATGGTTTACATCTTATCTCACTAATCGATTCCAGTTTGTGTCTTTGGGTAAAAACAAATCTATGCCTACACTAGTCCAGCAGGGTGTCCCACAAGGGTCTGTGCTTGGTCCCATCTTATTTAGCATTTATATGCTTTGGGTGACATCATTCGTAAGTTTGGGTTAGGGTTTCATTGTTATGCTGAAGATACGCAGATCTATATCAGCATGCACCCTAATCCAAACCTTGCAGTTACAGCTCTTCCCACCTGCTTGGATGAGATAAAATCCTGGATTCATGACAACTTTCTTAAGCTTAACGAATCAAAACGCCAACGTGTTTACTTAAACTTAACAGTTCAAATTTGATTACTAGCCATGACTTTGTTACTCCATCCTCACAAGTGCGCAATCTTGGCGTTGTCTTTGACCCAGAATTGATGTTCGATGCCCATATTAAAATGATTTCAAAAAGACCATTTTTCCATCTTTGAAATATCGCTAGACTACGACCGTTTTTATCGCTCCCAGATGCAGAAAGGCCTATTCATGCCTTTATTACGTCGAGGCTTGATTACTGCAATGCACTCTATGCTGGTCTCCCAAATCGATCCATCAAAAAACTACAATATATTCAAAATTCGTTGACACATACAACTGCTCGACAACATATTTCCCCGGTACTCCATGACTGGCATTGGCTGCCTATACAAGCACGTATCGAATTCAAAACACTGGTTTTAACGCGATTCATGGGACGGCCCCTGCCTATCTCTGCAGTTTAGTTACCTCTCACACTCCAGCTAGCTCTCTGCGCTCTTCTAGGTCATGCATCCTTCAGCAGCCTCCATATAAATGAAGGTCAATGGGTGGTCGAGCATTTTCGGTCTCAGCACCGCGTCTATGGACTGCTCCACCATCGGGAATTAGAGACTCTCCAACATTGGACTGTTTTAAGAAGTCTTTAAAGACACACCTTTTTAGACCTGCTTATTGCAAATGAATGTGTTAGTTTTATTGTATCTTATTGTTGTTATTCTTTTTTTGTATATTGTAGCGCTTTGAGTCTAAGAAAAGTGCGTTAGAAATACACACTGTTACTCCTGCCTTCGTGTATTTAAAAACCTGTTTATAATTGATAACCTCATCTTCAGTCCTTCTTCCTCATCTTGTGACAAATACATTTTTACAGTATATTAACAAAATAAATTAAATGTAAATAAAAATTATTTAAATATATATTAAAATATATGCTTTTTACTTCAGCAAGTTAATAGTTTTGCCATCGTTTTTCATTTGATACAGCAATGGTTCACGGTATGAGTAGTTTATTCACTCATAAAGGAGATATACTTTCATTCTTCAGTTCAAACTAAGATTTTGTGAAAAATGATGCATCCCTGTGAGTTGGTGCCCAAATGCTAATGCACCAAAAAGCACATCCAGCCATCGTGAGGATAATCCATACGACGCCAGTGGATGAATGCGTATCTTCTGAAACCAAACGATAGGTGTGTGTAAGAAAAATACTCATTTATAATCCAAAATGAACTGGAAAAGTATTCAGCGGCTCGGTTGTCTGAGCAACACATACTGCAGCTCAGATCTCAATACACACCAGGACAGCGACTGCCATTCATCTGTGTGTTATTGTTCTGTGATATAATTATCCGAGTGCTATCTCTGTCTGTTTGGATCTCTCGTGTGTTTCCAGTGGTTTATATTTGTGTATTTAAATACTGTTAAATCTATTGAATACATTCAATATTAAAACCACGGGGTCACTGCAGTTCCCAGAGGCCCTAGCCAAAAATGGATTCAGCTGCTCGCAAATGAATGAAATTAAATTAGATTTGATTTAATAATTTATTTCTGTCTCTTGTGAAGGAGAGCGGCCCTTGGGGAGCCCAGGTGATGATTACCTTCACAAGAGCTCTGATTAGCATTCACAATAAACCCCAGCAAACGAAACCAACCCATAAACAGAGGGAACGATCGGAGGGATGGAAAAGGACTGGTTGGGAATGAGTAATCAGAGGCTATTGGGATGGCCTTGGGAGTGTTTCTGAACTCAATGTTTCTGTATTTGTGGAAAGCTCATGGGGAAGATTCTCTCATATAACTCTGGCTGCTTTTCTCAGCTTACGTCTCCTTTTCAGATTATTTGCATTTCACAAGCGTTGAATGTGTTTGAATCCATTGCACAAGTTGACACGTGTCCTCCTAGTGTGTTTGGATAATGGTTCTGGCTGAATTTATTTGATCAAAAATACAGTATTATTGTGAAATATTATTACAATTTAAAGTAACTTTTTTTATTTGAATATATTTTAAAATGGCAAAGCTGAATTTTCTGCATCAGAAAGACTTTCAAATAGAAATTGTTGCCATGCTCTAATTTGAACGTTTTATACCCTATACTTCAACACAAATTATGAGTGTTCTTAAATCCATTGCATTTTTGTTAGTTTAAATGGTCAACTGAACAAAAGCACGACACACACACACACACACACAGGCTGTCCATCTCTTCATGAGTGAAGGACAATACAGTGCGGACGAGTAATGAGAGCATGCACTGTCATGAAATCACTGTCTCGTGTCTCGTCGGTGCTTTCAGGCTAAAAGGAGGTGAAGCGCTATTTTTGGGGAAATAACCTTCTCCAATCTGAGCTTCATGTAAGTTTGGGGCAGGACTATCTGTTTAACAGGGCCACAACGAGTGGTTTGAGTGTTTTGGAAAAAAACAGTTTGGATTCCATTTGGTGCCAACAGTGAAGCTGATTTATTATTTTATTATTTTACATTTTATTGACAATGTGTGAACAGCTTGTAATGAAAGTTTAAAAAATGAGACTTTTCCCAAATTCCCAAGTTGTCTATGAAAGCCTGCGGACTGATTTTTATGTGAAGGACTCGGTCGTTTTCGCGGAGAGAATCCAAAGGATGTGACGCTTACGCTCCCGATAGCCTCTCTTCCGTTCAATGACACATGAAACCAACTCTTATACAGCAAGCTATTCTGTTCTGTAATGTCAGTGTGTCATGAAAAGAAAAGAGATTCATTCAAACTATAGTCTCACATAGCCAGATTTACCGTATATAGTATAGTCTCAAATATGCTTTATAATCAAACTCTATAACAGTGTAATGTCAATGAACTCATCTGTGGTCATGATGCCAGTGAATCTCAGCTGCTGCAAACATGTTCACATCACTATGATCAGATGTTTTCTGAACTGCTCTTTTGTCTTTTCTCACTGCTGTCATAGTGGGTTTTTTTTTTAATTGGGAGGAAAGTTTGCAGCACATATTTACATATTTATCTTTATCACTGCAAAGGTATTTCCAACTTCTTTTTACTTCTAAGCGAAGAATGAAAAGGACTTTGCCATAAGTACATTGGGTCACTGAATCATGTTCAGTCACGTGTGTGTTACGTGTGCACTAGTGCTGCTGCAGTTCACTTCACAGCCACCGGTGTCGCTAATAACAAGGGTTTCTGAATTCTGCATATAGTCACTTTAAAGGGTTAGTTCACCCAAAAATGAAAATTAAGTCATTAATTACTCACCCCCATGCTGAACCAACCCCGTAAGGCCTTCGTTCGTCTTCGGAACACAAATGAAGATATTTATGATTAAATCTGAGAGGTTTATGACTGCTACATAGGCTCCCTAAGGGAATGAATCCTGACGGCCCAGAAAGTCATTAAAGAAAATGTTTAAATATTCCATGTCACAACAGTGGCTCAACTATAAGTTTATCAAGCGACGAGAATACTTTTTGTGCGAAAAAACAAACAAAATAACGACTTTATTCGACTATTCCTTTTCTTCCTTGTAGGCCTGAAACGAGACTTCAAGAGATTTCCACGACGCATGCGCGAGAACTTAACTGAAGTAGTTGAAGGAGATCGCAATTCTCGCGCATGCGTCGTGGAAATCTCTTGAAGTCTCGTTTCAGGCCTACATGGAAGAAAAGGAATAGTCGAATAAAGTCGTTATTTTTGTTTGTTTTTTCGCACAAAAAGTATTCTCGTCGCTTGATAAACTTATAGTTGAGCCACTGTTGTGACATGGAATATTTAAAAATTTTCTTTAATGACTCTCTGGGCCGTCAAGTGTCATTCCCTTAGGGAGCCTATGTAGCAGTCATGAACCTCTCAGATTTAATCATAAATATCATCATTTGTGTTCTGAAGACGAACGAAGGCCTTACGGGGTTGGTACAGCATGGGGGTGAGTAATTAATGACTTAATTTTCATTTTTGGGTGAACTAACCCTTTAAGGCCTCTGGAAGATTTTCCCCTACACACCTGACTTAGGTTGAACCGAGTGTCCTTGACACCTGAAAATATTATACTCAGTTGAGTTCACCTCTGAACACGCAGGTTGACGCCTAAGAGTAGCTATTCTTACCGCATAAATAAAATGCCTAAGGATTATAGTTACCATGACCGCAATCTAACCCCGCCTAAGAGTCTCAAAAAGAGTTGAACGACGTCTCGCAGTGTCTCCAGTCTTCAGTGTCTCACTAACCTGTAACTCGTTCCACTAACTAACTTACTGCAGCAATAATAACCAGACAGACTTCAGACGATACCTTCGAATATGCTTTAATCACGGCCAAAGGATCTCAGACAAATATCAGAGAGAATCCCACCAGCAAAAAGAATACAACAGTTTTTATAGAATACGAGCATGGCAAAAGTGTCATGATACATTACATAATTTCCCCTACAATTTGATTGGTTATTCATATGCAAACCCTTCTGTTACTAGGTAGAAGCAAATTTAGATCTCAAATCATCAGAAAAATGGAAAAGTTTATGATTATGGTTTATGAAAGTTCAATGATTCTATTTTAGACAGTAGGCCTATATTTTTGATATTGCCTGTTCAGCATCTCAGAATTTTCCATCGACACCAACATTTTTCAGAGTAGGCCTACATGTTGTTCAAGTGTTTAGGATGTTAGGCCTAAAAGAGAAGTAAGTTTAGATGTTAGAATTATAGTTAAAAAATCCATCACAGCCTTTTCGTAAAGTAATGCGTAGTAGACGCCTAAAATTACATTTACCTTATTAAAAAAGTTGTTAAAATGCCGTGAATTTTCTCTCAAATATGATACTTAATTGTAAAATAACGTAAAAAGTATTTTTGTATTTAAATGACATTCAAAAAAAAAAAAAATGAATAGGCTACTGATTCAAAAAACATAAGAAATGGCATTTAGTTTTTAGTTTATACATACCATTATGTTGAATGGCGCAATGTAAATATAGCAGTTTTGTGTAAGTTGTAACGGATGAAGAAGGGTTCTCAGTCTCCACAGTAGCCTACATAAAATATTCATTTTATTTTATTTTATTTTATTTTTTTTTGTGTTCGCATTTATGAGGAAAAAACAATGTTACGGACGTGTTCTCCGTTACGGACGTGAGCGCTCTGAAAGCGGCACTAAAAGATGCTTTAAAACTTTCACAGAAACTGCGAAAGTGGCGCTTTTCCACTGCTGGTAGGCCTACGGCTCGGTACGGTTCGGCGCGGCACGGTTCGGCTCGCTTCGCTTTTCCACTGCTGGTAGGCCTACGGCTCGGTACGGTTCGGCGCGGCACGGTTCGGCTCGCTTCGCTTTTCCACTGCGTGGTACGACTCGGCTCAGCACGGCACGGCTCGGTTCGCTTAAAATCGGTTTGGTTTTCCACTGCAGTTAGTAGCTACCGCTTCAAAGTGGGTGGGATTATTGCAGTGCCCTCGGATTTCTGATTGCTTAAAAAAACAACAACTTGGAGACAAAATATTTTTGAGTGAAATGTGAATTACACTGCGCAAACCAAATAGGCCTACTACCCACCGGATGAAGAAGGGTTGGCTCTCAGTCTCCACAGTACATAAAATATTCATTTTATTTTATTTTATTTTTCGTGTTCGCATTTATGAGGAAAAAACAATGTTACGGACGTGTTCTCCGTTACGGACGTGAGCGCTCTGAGAATAGTCTCAAATATAATTCACGCAAGAAACATGATTCACACGTGCGTAGACAATTTCACATGTGTGAAACCTAATTCACGTTACGTACACACACAAAAAATTCACGTGCGTGAAAAAAAATTATATTCACAAAAAGCAATTCACATGCGCAAAATAAAATTACTTATTCATAAAAACATTTCACAAATGCAAAACACAATTCCTAGATATACAGCTGTGCACAAAAACCTTTGAATGTTTAAAATGTACGAGAGTGTCCTTGAATTTGAATGTGCAAATCGTCATTCACGTACGAATCGCCTTGGATGTGTGTGTGTGTATTTTTGAGACTTTCCTGGCAGCGCTTACTCGTAAAACAGAGCAGTCGTACTCTTTAGCCAATCAGATTTAAGCTTATCAATCGACCAATCAGTATCACGTGAGGGCGGGCCTATCTGCATGTCACGTCATCAGCTTACGACTAGTTCATGGCTGAGCAGACAGAGGTGCAGTTACTCGTTCATTTCTGTGTTAACTGAAGTTAAAGAAGCTTGAGATCAGTTGATGCAATAGTTTATTTACTGCTGTTTAGTCCACATGTGAACATAAACATTTAATTTTAGTATTGATGGATTTTCATGTCCTGTCCACAGTCCACACGTATAATGACGTGCATATATAGGAGACATGTTTTGTTTTAAGCATCATATATTATGTAGTTTTATTGTTTCAGATTTCCGAGACAGATGATGTATGAAGTTGCAGACAACCAGTACTGTGATCTTACCATTCCTACTGTAAATCTTTGAAAACTACGGTGGCCGAGAGAGCTCAACGCGCTGCAACTGAAGCAAACACATGCAAATAGAAAAAAACACGTGCAAATAGAAAAAAAAACACTTGCAAATAGAAAAAAAACGCGTGCAAATAAAAAAAACACATGCAAATAGAAAAAAAAAACATCTGCAAATGAATAAAAAACATCATCATCTTTTTCACAACATGTGTGCTCCAAATACAGAAACGTGCTGCAAAAGTTCACAACACAACCAAATACAGAAACGCGCTGCAAATAACACAGACCACAACGGAAATGTTTCCAGGGGAACCAAATAAGTGACGAACCCGGCTGGGACACGCTTATTGCTCGTGAGCTTCCTTATGCCCTACTTCCTTTGAAGGGCAGACGGCAGAGCCCTTGAAGTGGGCCTTTGGAGTGCGCTGGGCTAGTGTGCTGTTATAGCCGTGTGGAACGCACTTGATGAAGGAGCAACGAAAGACAATGTAATTCCTCATTAGTTTCACCTGGAATGTTCCCATGACAACGCAGCACGGGGTGTCCATCAGCTGAAGAGCTGTTCTTACCACAGAAATATAATGCTGTTGACATAACGGTTGCAAATAAATTTTAATTTACAAAAAAGCTTTTAAAATATGCGTGTGTATATCTGTGTCTCTCAACTTTAAAACTTTGGACCATACATACCTAACATTTCTTATGAAACTTTTCTTTATGAAAATTTAAACATACAGTGTAACAAAAAAGATAAATATTTTCCTTCATGTTCTTCTTCTTATCTTTTTTATTTATATATTTTAGTTTTCAGCTCATTGTTCTTTTCTCGTTTGTAATCTGATGCCATTGAACATATTGTTAATACATTTGTTAATAAATTTTGTATATTGTATACAAGTTGTATGTCATAAAAAAAATTTAATCTCTGTATGTTTTGCAAAATAAATAAATAAATAAAGTAGAAGTTTAAGCTGTCAGCACCAGCACGTCCCAGCCGGGTTCGTCACTTATTTGGTTCCCCTGGAAACATTTCCGTTGTGGTCTGTGTTATTTGCAGCGCGTTTCTGTACTTGTGTTGTGAGCTTTTGCAGCGCGTTTCTGAATTTGGGTGGTGTTGTGAGTATTTGGAACAGGTGTGTTGTGAAACTGATGAAGATGTTTTCTTAATTTGCCGGTGTTTTTTCTATTTGAATGCGTTTTTTTCTATTTGCACACGTTTTTTTCTATTTGCATGCGTTTTCTTTTATTTGCATGTGTTTTCTTTTATCTGCAGCGCGTTGAGCTTTCTCGGCCACCGTAGAAAACAGTCATGTTGCAAGCCATCCATTTTGACAGTTGTTTCAACAAGAGGTTGAAAGTGATGCATTGTTACTGTATTCATTTGTCTCCTGCGGACTATATACACTGTGTACTATGTACACTGCAGTCGTTAAAGCCAGACAGAAGGGGAGTCACACCACCATATGGAAAGAAGCGTAAATGGGTGAAGCATAGTTTACTGTAAAGCTACGTCTTAGTGTTGCTTATCTTGGCGAAAGCCGAGTACAAATCAGCATGAAGTTTTAACATTTACTCTCGTGTAATGGAAATCAAATTATGTACACGCTCTAGCAGGGGCGTAGGAGCCATTATACGTGGGGGGGACATGTCCCCCCCACATTTCAAAATCGAAGTTTTGTCCCCCCACTATTTCCCAATGTAAGATTTTGTTTTGCATTGCCTGCCTATCTCTGCCGATTTCGGAGTCTCCAAATAGAGTGCCGAAGTTACGGCGTCACTCTGTAGGCCAAAACGCGGAAGTGAGTTAGCATTTTAGCACTCCCGGTTCCCTCGCTCTAAAGTCTATGGGATTTTTGAATGGGGTTTTGCTAAATCGCCTGAAATAAGGTCTGTGGTGAACAAAGCCTCTAAATATTTTCACGTTTTGATCTATGACATAGAACACACAGTTATAACCTGCTTGTGGTTTTTTAAACTTTATTGATCTGCTTGTGTTTTTTAAAAACTTTATATAGGCTTCAAAATGTATAAAATGAAATTTTATATTTTTATACATAGGCTCCCTACGGGAATGAAACTTGACGACCCAGAAAGTCATTAAAGAAAATGTTTAAATATTCCATGTCACAACAATAGCAAATATCTTCATTTGTGTTCCGAAGATGAACGAAGGTCTTACGGGGTTGGTACAGCATGGGGGTGAGTAATTAATGACTTAATTTTCATTTTTGGGTGAACTAACCCTTTAAGTTTGTTAAACCATTAACGTTCCTACCGTATTTTTAACGCTAAAGTTCTGGCAACCACAGTTGCCGTTTTTTTATCGTAAAAATTACGGTTTTATTTTTACAGTGTAGGATGGCTTGAGGATGAGTAAATCATGGGCCAGTTTTCATTTTAAAGTGAACTACTCCTTTAATTGTGGTAACCTAGTGCTAAAAAGTGAAAATGAAAAAGAAATGTCTAATGCATTAATTTAATTCAATCTTGATTAAAGCAACTTCATAAGCAGCATCTTCCCAGGAGGATCTGATGCAGCTTTTGTTGCAACTCTGTGTAACATCTTTCATGCTGTAACAACAAAAGTGAACTTTGTGTTGCTCACTGTGACTTGTGGACACAACGGGCAAGAACATGAACATGTGAGCCTTTCTCTCACATGAAACTTCATTGTGGCAATTAAAATGTATGAAGTGTGATATTATTTATGGGCTTTTGCCAACACATCAGACACATAATTGGTTCTGGAATGGCGTAATTGTGTTCATTCCTCATGTCCGTCGCGGCCAGCGAAATGCCCTCTGAGGAATGAGTTAGATCGAGAGCTCTTCTTCTGGGTTACAGCCATTGATTACTTTCAAACAGAAGCCGTTTCTGTCCTGAGAGTGTCCAAAGTCGTCCCAGGCCTCTGCAGAAACATCCCTCATCTGGCAACCTCGAGCTCCAGTGTGTTCAGAGGTCTAATGAAGACAGCTGAGACAGTTCTCCTCGTTCTGTCCGTGTTGATGCTGAATGCTAAGAAAGCTGCAGTTCTGCCATTTACCCATATTACACTGCAGACAGACGTATACATGTGACAGTGAAGAAAAACAGACCAACAGAAAATAACTTGTGTGTGAGGATGTTGGAGGTGGAGATTTATAGCCTTTTCTCACACCACTTGATATAATTAAACATCAATTTGATGGCGGATCAAACGACAATCACCAGTGACAACAGATTCACCCGCTGTAAAATGCAAAAGACTTCGGAGTGGCTACAGAAAAAAAGAGACTGCAACCGGCCCATGCGAAAACAAGCATACATATCAGAAGGGCATTAAATGTAGTCACTCAATGCTGATGTTGTAACATTAACAATTTATTTTTCCCTTAGTTGGTCAGAACAAAAGTGGATGTTACTTGTTCAGACATTTTCCGGTGAAAATTATGATGTCGGTCATACTTCCAAAAATAATAATCTGTGATTCTGAATGACCGTATTGTAACGATCACCAGCTGGAGTGCCCTCGAGAGCCACCAGAGGGGGCTCCACAATAGACTATGATCACTTCCTCACAAACTACATGTCCCATACTCACTGCCTGGACTCATCATCACTGATCACATTCACCTGTACCTCATTGTCACTGATTGTATTCACCTGTGTCTTGTCATCCTGCTAGTCTCAGTCTATTTATACCATGTTCATTCATTCACTCATGGCGAAGTCTTGTTGTACTGTTACTGCATTTCTGAGCGTTATTTTCCCGTGTTTGATGCCTGTGTTTGACCTGTGGATTGTTTATCGTTGCTGACCCTTCTCTTAGTGATGGGCAGATCGAGGCTTCGTGAAGCAATGAAACAGTCGAAGCAAATGTGCCATTTTGTTTCGAGGCTTCGAATCAATCCGAAACCCGTCTCCACGGTGACACCTAGTGGTCACTTGCAGGTGTTGATCTGAAACAACCTTTACAAAGAGCTAATAAAAAAATGTGTTTTTTTTTTTTTTTTTTTTATTGTATTTTTGTAATATATGAAGCTTGTAACCTGTAGTCTCTGCACCCTGCAGAATGGCAGGATGAATGCTCCTCAAATGGCGCATCATGGATGATGTATTGTTGCAGTAGGCTAGCTGCCGATCACAATACACACATCTCACTTTATTTGGGGTTTCCAAATGGAAATGCTCCCACACCACAGATGTACGGCATCTCTTCTGTGGAGCCTCCATTTCTATCTATCTATCTATCTATCTATCTATCTATCTATCTATCTATCTATCTATCTATCTATCTATCTATCTATCTATCTATCTATCTATCTATCTATCTATCTATCTATCTATCTATCTATCTATCTATCTATCTATCTATCTATCTATCTATCTATTTTATATGTAGCCTATCTATCTAATAATCTATATGTATCTGTAATATATGTATATATATATATATATATATATATATATATTTCTATCAATGCATCTATTAATGTGTCACTATATGTACTCTGTGTGTCTCTAAGTCAATGTGTAAATGTAAATTAAATCCTAAATATAACTAAACAAATCGCACTATAAATGTCACTATATCACCAAAAATCCGCTATCTCAAAACCAAACTCCTCTCACAAAAACCCACGATATGAAAATGCGTTGACAAAACTTTTATACTGTGTGATTGTGTGACTTGTTCCCGAACCGACCAATCAATGAAACCCTGATTCGGCGGAGCACTCCACCTGATGAAACACTTAGACGCTTCATTTAGCCGTTGTCACGTGACGTGGGTGTTTTGAATCACGCTTCGGATCAGTGTTTCGAATCATCTTTGCTTCGGGATCTCGCAAAGCTTCGGAACGTCTGTTTCGCGCCAGCCATCCTTACCTTCTCTGCCTGCCCTGACCCTGGACTGTTTCACTGGACTCTGATTCTTCTCTGCCTGCCTCGACCCTCTGCCAGAGATGCTCACAAGTCTCTGAGCTAGAGTCCAAGTCAAGTCTCAAGTCTCTGAGCTAGAGTCCAAGTCAAGTCTCAAGGCTTTGAGCTAGAGTCCAAGTCAAGTCTCAAGTCTCTGTGCTAGAGTCCAAGTCAAGTCTGAAGTCTCTTGTGGTTATAAGTGTCGTATCACGTACAGCGACCCATCCAGGCTGCATAGAACACTGCATAGCTATATAAGGAATTCAAAGCATGTAATATGTTATAATGATCATTTATCTATTAGCATAAAGTATCAGCTTTGATTTTGGTATATAATCAGTGTAAACAGGCTATTGGAACATGACAAAAACACCAAGAATGCTTTACTTTTATGTTAATATCTGTATTTTGCCGTGAAAAAATTTGTGCGATCTCTCAGCCGCGTGTGGCTCGTGATTTCCACGCCCCCGCCATCACTTGCAGATCCATGTAGACCTAATGTGCACTGCCAACGCAACTAATCATAAATATAAACTACTGTAAGTCAGCAACACATCCCAGACTCTCAAACCAGTGTAACGTTATAACTAAATGAAACAACAATAATCCTGTAACCTGTTTGCAGACAACGTTAATGATTAACGTAATGAAAGCCAGCGGCACGTAAATTATTACGTTAATCGACCACCACAAGTTTGGCAATTAAACGCTCATTAATATTTCATAAGGAAGACAGTCGGAGTTAACCTCCCGTAACGTTAGGTTGTAGCTAAAGCAAGAAGCAAGCTAACGGTAGATGGTCAATATTGAGCTAAACATGTTTACTGACCTCAGGGTGTGTTTCAGATGCCTGATGAAATTAGATGTGGTTGAGCCAGAATATTTTATCCTGATACCGCATATTTAGCATTGAGCGCTTCTTTTGTTTGGGCCGTCTTGTTTGAAGTTTTTAAACCCAAAGCTTACAATGAATGGCACAGCAGCGGCCGGTGCAGTTGACATGTTTGTTTGTTGTTCTCTTATGTGTGGTCGCGCGCGCGCAGCCGATACGTAGTACGTGTTACGTAGGCAGGTTATAGGTAACGGAGGGAGGGGAATAACAGCGAGCTCATCAGACGTTTCCTAAAAATAAACATTGTTCACGAGTCCCGCAGCTCGAGTCCGAGTCGAGTCTGAAGTCTTTCGAGGACGAGTCTCAAGTCAAGTCTGAAGTCACTGTGTGTGCGACTTAAGTCGCACTCGAGTCCGAGTCTCAAACTCGAGTCCCCATCTCTGCCCTCTGCTTGTATCTGGTTTGTTTTTGCCTTGTCTCCGTTGCCCTGTTTGCTGTTGTTGATCCCTGCCTGTTGACTACTCTAATAAATGCTGCAAATGGATCCCCTTGTGTCTGCCCATGCGTAACAGAAGACTTCGCCAAAACGATGAATCCAGCAGCACTGATTATGTGTCTTCGTCAGGGAGACCGGCCAATAGAGGAGTATGTAAGAGACTTTGTTGAACTGGCAAATGAAACTTCAATGGACTCTTTGTCCCTTATGATATTCTTTAGAAGTGGACTATCTGAGCCATTCGGGTCAGTCATGCCACTGCATGATCCTCAATGGACTTTAGAGTTTTATATTGATTTGGCCTTGTTACTGTGTAGCTCAACCATTACTGTGGGTTTGGCAGACACGGAGCCCTGCAACCCCACAGTACCCACCAAGCCTGAGCTTCACGTCAGCCACGTCCAGCCAGAGGCCGCGCCGTCCAGCCAGAGGCCGCGCCGTCCAGCCAGAGGCCGCGCCGTCCAGCCAGAGGCCGCGCCGTCCGCCGTCCAGCCAGAGGCCGCGCCGTCCAGCCAGAGGCCCCGCCGTCCACGTCACGCCTGCCAAGCAAGAGGCCGCCGTCCACATCACGCCTGCCAAGCAAGAGGCCGCCGTCCATGTCACGCCTGCCGAGCAAGAGGCCGCCGTCCACGTCACACCTGCCGAGCAAGAGGCCGCCGTCCACGTCACGCCTGCCGAGCAAGAGGCCGCCGTCCACGTCACGCCTGCCGAGCAAGAGGCCGCCGTCCACTTCACGCCTGCCGAGCAAGAGGCCGCCGTCCACGTCACGCCTGCCGAGCAAGAGGCCGCCGTCCACATCACGCCTGCCGAGCAAGAGGCCGCCGTCCATGTCACGCCTGCCGAGCAAGAGGCCGCCGTCCACGTCACGCCTGCCGAGCAAGAGGCCGCCGTCCACGCCGTCCAGTGTCTACAGACAAGATGGCCGCCTCCGAGCCAGTGTTTACGGACAAGATGGCCGAGCCAGAGACTGTTCACATCACTTCCTCCAACCCAGTGTCTACGGACAAGATGGCCGAACCAGAGACTGTTCACATCACTTCTGCTGATCCAGAGACTGTTCACATCACTTCCTCCGAGCCAGTGTCTACGGACAAGATGGCCGCCTCCGAGCCAGTGTCTACGGACAAGATGGCCGCCTCCGAGCCAGTGTCTAAGGACAAGATGGCCGCCTCCGAGCCAGTGTCTACGGACAAGGTGGGCGCCTCCGAGCCAGAGTCTGTTCCCGAGCCAGAGTCTGTTCCTGTTCTCGAGCCAGTGCCAGCATCTGTTCCTGAGCCGGAGCCAACGTCTGTTCCTGTGTTTATGTCTGTCCTTGTGGCCGTTACTGTTCTAGTGTCTGTTCCCGAGCAAGGGAGTGTGTTTTTTGTTCCTGAGCCCGAGCCAGTGTGTGTGTCGTCTGTTCCTGAGCCAGTGTGTGTGTCGTCTGTTCCTGAGCCAGTGTGTGTGTCGTCTGTTCCTGAGCCAGTGTGTGTGTCGTCTGTTCCTGAGCCAGTGTGTGTGTCGTCTGTTCCTGAGCCGGTGTATGTGTCGTCTGTTCCTGAGCCAGTGTGTGTGTCGTCTGTTCCTGAGCCGGTGTGTGTGTCGTCTGTTCCTGAGCCAGTGTGTGTGTCGTCTGTTCCTGAGCCAGTGTGTGTGTCGTCTGTTCCTGAGCCAGTGTGTGTGTCGTCTGTTCCTGAGCCAGTGTGTGTGTCGTCTGTTCCTGAGCCAGTGTGTGTGTCTGCTGTTCCTGAGCCAGTGTGTGTGTCTGTTGTTCCTGAGCCGGTGTCTGTTGTTCCTAAGCCGGTGTCTGCTGTTCCTGAGCCGGTGTCGCCTGAGGGGTCTTCACCGCCGTGGCCACCCGAAGGGTCTTCACCGCCCTGGCCGCCCGATGGACTGTCTGCTCCGCCCTGGCCGCGCGATGGACTGTCTGCTCCGCCCAGGCCGCCCGATGGACTGTGATCACAATAGACTATGATCACTTCCTCACAAACTACATGTCCCATACTCACTGCCTGGACTCATCATCACTGATCACATTCACCTGTACCTCATTGTCACTGATTGTATTCACCTGTGTCTTGTCATCCTGCTAGTCTCAGTCTATTTATACCATGTTCATTCATTCACTCACGGCGAAGTCTTGTTGTACTGTTACTGCATTTCTGAGCGTTATTTTCCCGTGTTTGATGCCTGTGTTTGACCTGTGGATTGTTTATCGTTGCTGACCCTTCTCTGCCTGCCCTGACCCTGGACTGTTTCACTGGACTCTGATTCTTCTCTGCCTGCCTCGACCCTCTGCTTGTATCTGGTTTGTTTTTGCCTTGTCTCTGTTGCCCTGTTTGCTGTTTTTGATCCCTGCCTGTTGACTACTCTAATAAATGCTGCGAATGGATCCCCTTGTGTCTGCCCATTCGTAACACGTATCGACACCGGCGCGGTGACTGACAGCTGCACACTCTCCTCAAAACATTGTGTTCATCAGCGCTGTGCCGTGCTGAGGCACAACTCACGTAAAGTCGATAATTCCGCGAATAACTGCAATTGCAGATTTTGAACAGAGATGGCGACAAAGAGGAAAAACTGCGGACTGCAGCTTTAAACTAAATTTTTTTTGAAAATTGTATGTCACTTGTATTGTATGAATCTGCAATTTAGTACATTTTAAATATATATTTTAAAAGTAATATTAATTAACACTCCCTTTTAAATGATAAACTAGTACTCTACGTTTGCTTTAGTATGTTAGTCAACACATTAAATGAGTATTTTAAAGCATGGAAAAAGATTATTAAAACAATGATTTAAAATGCACTTAATTCAAAAATAAAAACTTTTACCCTTACATTATTACAAAGTGCAAAGTTAGTTTGCACTTTGTAATAATAATTTGTTAATAGTGTGTTAATAAACATAGTCATGAGAGTCTACTTTCTTGAAAAACACTATAGGGGCCTTTTATTTTATTAATATTATAATATCTACAAGTACTTTTTTTAAATATGCTTCTAAGATTTGAAGAACACTACAAGTGCACATTCAGTACAATTAAGCACACTTCTGTTTCACAAGTGTGAGCCTTTGGTTCGTCTGTGGAGCTCAAAGAACATACTGTATATCAGCTCTAATGGCAACAAACTAACAAGCAAAACAAGAGTTCTCATTCACTAACTGTGCATGGACATGCATTTGTGCGTAAAAGTCTGCATGTGAATGTTTTCACACAGAAATCTTGATTCACTTGTAAATTTGCACTTAAATAACAAACAACTGAAACCACATGTACCCAAAATTCACATATCCACAAATATATGCATACATACAGTATATATACATACTGTGTGAATTTAACATTTTTAGAGTTAAGAAGAAATTCTTAACATACTAAATACATTTCATTTTTCTATTTTCTAAATTTTATATGCAGTTTACCTGCACATGGTCGCTCATTTAGAATATTTGGAATTAACATTAGAACAAGGTTAATGACAAATGTATGTGCGTATGCACTGAATCTTACATACATTTTCAGTGAGGAGTTCTTTGTATAAATACAACAAAAAAAAAAACATTGTGAATGTCTGTACTGTACCTTTAATTTTACCTATACTATACTGTACTCACTTAATAGCATTTTATTTATTTATTTATGTAGGCCTACTGATATTTCTAACAGTGCACATGTTATTGCTATTCTGCACTTTACAGCAATAGTGGTCTGCACTTTACAGCTATTAATGGACTGCACTTTACAGCAATAGTGGACTGCACTTTAAAGCAGAAGTGGACTGCACTTTACAGCAATAGTGGACTGTACTTTACAGCTATTAGTGGACTGCACTTTACAGCTATTAGTGGACTGCACTTTACAGCAATAGTGGTCTGCACTTTACAGCAATGGACTGCACTTTTTTTATCCTGCTTCACGTTTTTCCATGCATTTTATCACTGGACACCAAAATACTATTATTTGGTCAAGAAGCTCAAGTTTACGGATCCATTTAAGGATCAGTTTGCTCCCATGCAAGCTGCAAGTAATTTTTAAGTCATTATTACTGTTTTATGCACAGCAATTATTGGAATGTTGTTGTTGTTATTACCAGTCTTGGCAATGCAAATGTAATTGAACACTGTAATTATTCAAACACATCTACAGCCTGAGCAGTGTATGAATATTCCTCCCACTCTCACAATATAGCGGAGAGGAGTTATTTCAGGGAGCGTGTGTGTGGCGGTAGACCATTTCCCAGTGGTGTTTTCAGCCTCCTCCTTCCTCTGGAGGAGAAAATATCCATCCTCTCACAGTGGTTTGTTATTACCTCGATCTAAGCCACTGGGCCCATGATTTGAGAATAAGTAAGCCTGCTTTACGGGCTGAAGCTGGTTTATCTGCTGTGTGTTTGTGTGCTATAATAAGAATAAGAATGTGTGCCTCTTCCTTTTTCCTGTGAGTTGGAGGAAGTGACCTACATAACCACCACCTCACTGTTTCAGTGCTGAATCTTGCATTCAGGAGAGGATGAATAACACGACTGCTCGCCAAAGACGATGCGATGTAATGCGGTTTAGTGCCGCTGTGGGAAACAAATGCTAAAGAGGATAGAAAGCTTCTTTCTGCTGTGGTTGTTTCTGTTATTGTTCCTTTGTCAGGTTGCTAATGTTGAGAGAGATTTCAGCTGAATTTATTAATTCATGAGAAAATAAATACAGGTTGTTGGACTTGAAGGTATGGTTGTACAATCATAGCAAACATTCACATGACAGATACCAGCACTTACTGTATATCACAAAATACACCCAGGCACAGGCAATTTTAAGATGTAGGTCTGCGAATGCAGATGGATGTCTGTTTTTTAAGAGTCTCACAGCATGGGCACTGCATTTTTATAACGCCATGTCAAGTTGAAAATAGATTTCAGATAGGTATCTTGTACGGAGCCCCTAAAACCATAGAGATGGAAAAATATGAGATGGGAGGAAAAATTGTGTCAATGTTTTTGTTGTTTTTTCTCACAAAGGTTTTGCGTTTTTGCGAAAATTTGCAATCACTCATAAAATGTTTCTGGTCCCCACAAGAAAATTTTGCAAATACATATTTTTTCCCACCGCTAAGTCCTTTTAGGGGCTCTGTAATTATTGAAAGCCCTGCATTGTTGTATTTTTTTTTCCAATTACAGACAAATTGCTTTCCCAGTTCTCAAATATTTAGAGAAATTATTTGTACACAGGCTTGATAGTTTCATAGATAGACAAAATTTATTGAGTGAACATTAGTATGGCTTTAGAGCAAATAGGTTTGGTAGAAGATATTTCCACTGCAATGGATAGTAATCAATATACTATTGGTGTGCTCCTAGATTAAAACAAAACTGATCATGGCTTATTAAAGATGAAACTGGAGAGATATGGTAAGAAGCTACTGATTTATATACATTTTTACAAATAAATAATATTAAATCGGATCTAACTGAAGTCACTTGTGGTGTACGGTGCTAGGCCCCAAATTGTTTGTACTGTATCTAAATGTTATTTGTAAAGTGTTATAAAAAAAAAATATAAAAAATTGTTCCGTTCCCTTTCAAGGGAACTCGAGCTGCGTTGAGACGCTGTGGGAACGCCCCTGCGTGATTGCATCGTGAAGCACGTGTATAATCAGTCCAATGGTGTGACGAGACGTCATAGGCGGGTGACGTCATAGACCAGGAAACTATAAAGCACACCTGAAAACAGACCGCGCTAGCTTCTGATAGGCCGAAGCAAGTCGATCACAGGCATGCAAGAGTATGGCAGGGCGACGAAGCGTCTCGTTCCCTCTTCAGGGAACCAGGGTTACATATGTAACTTGAGACGTTCCCTTTCAAGGGAACTTGAGCTGCGTCGACCCATGACGCCATAATAGCAAATGCCTGTTCTGTGTGAAATCATTGCGCACACTAAGCAATAGAGCTGTTGGAACGAATTCCGAAATTCGAATATAATTCGAATATTAAAAAAATCAATACTATTCGAATGCTGAAGTTACTATTCGAATATTGTTTTTTATGTATAGTTTTAATTTTTTTTATACCGTAAAACTTCAAATAATAGCTGAGTCCCAAATAGACGCCTGTCTCTTTTACACGCCTGGTGTGGCGACAGGTTTGGGTATAAAGGCCGGTCTCAAATAGAGGCCTGGTCTGTTTTTTAGTTTCGGGTTGTATTTAATCTTCTAAAACCCGTCAGATCGTCCGCTTTTTGGCGGCCGCCAACGCAAATGTTTGCCCCGCCAAAGCCTTTTTTGATCAGTGAGTGATGTAGACTAGAATGACTGCTGTGCCTGACAGGGCGCATAACGAGCAGAGAGAGAGAGCGCCCCGGCCGCGCGCGCGCACTCTCACGTCTTCAAACACGAGCGCTGTCTTGGTCTCTCTCCCTCGCGCATATTAATCAAAATCAATTGACACAATAGTAAAAGGTCGGAAGTTTCATGTGGAGCATTTGGAAATTTTTAGAGATTAGAGACTCTAGGCCTACACTCAATGAACAACATCTCAACACTAAATTATAAAGGCCTGTCTCATATAGACGCCTGTCTCAAATACAAGCCGGTGCAGTTCGACGATTTGGGAAAATAAAAGCCTGGGCTACTATTTGAAGTTTTACTGGTATGCAATCTTGCCTTTCTCGCCACCTTGGCTTACACACATGTGAAAATGAAATGCTTTTGTTTCTGATGAACAATAAAGTTCTTGAATCGTAACACAATTGTGCACGTTATCCACGCTGTATCATTAAAACAATACTGTCAAAAATGGTAAATGTAAAAAAGCGCCCGTGAAGCGCAAATATCTCGGTGAAAACTCAACGGATTTGGCGAGCACCGAACTCGTTGGAACCGTCTAGTCGAACTGAAAAGAACGATATAAGTTTCAGAATTTTTGGTGGTGTTTTAGCGGAGATACTAGCCGAAAACCATCGGTAGCGGTTCATCCCATAGGTTCAACCATATTCAGCACGAATAAAATGTTTATTGTAATGTTAGATGTCCCTCTAGTGGACAGAACGTGTAACAACAACCACGTGCTATAGTGGCATTGGCGATCCATAAGCCTGACTAATGTCGTAAATATTAATAATAGGATGAATTTGAGCATTTAATATTCGAATATTATTCGAATATTAATTAAAATAAGGAATGGAATTCGAATAGTATTATAGAGGAAGATTGACAGCCCTACTAAGCAAGCACCCTAGACCCTGGAGTGAAGGCTAGATCTAAGTCGTAAAATCTAACAAATGTATGCGGCGAGGACCAGCCTGCCGTATCACAGATGTCATGAAGGGAAACCCCTCATAATAAAGCCTTTGAGGCAGCCATACTCCTGGTAGAACCGGCACAGACAGCCAAAGGTGAAGGCTGATCAGCCGCTTCATAAGCAAGTGAGATAGCTCGACTACCCACTTGCTCATCCTCTGCTTGGATGCAAGGTAACGAGGGTAACGGGCCTTCCCACAGCGTCTCGACGCAGCGTCTCATTCCCTCTTCAGGGAACCAGGGTTACATACATAACCTGAGACGTTTTCTGATTACCTGAATGTATATTGTTTGGGGAAAATTTGTAACCATTTCTGAATACAGTGGAAATTGAAGTGATAGTCTTTTGACCAAAAAATGTGGTTTGATGATAATAGACTTTCACTAAATTTAAGTTCATAATATTTAGTAATTGCCAAAGTTAAAAACAAAGCTAAAATTAGGATTAATAATTAGGAAATAGAAAGTGTATGCATTTTTGGGTGTTATATTTGCTGAACCCACATGTAAATAATGTAAAAACAAAAATGTCAAAATATTCTCATTGCAATATTATATAAAACAAAACATATTTTGAATCAAAACTCATTTTATATTGGAATTATTAGCATAGTACTATACATTACTTACTGTGTGGAGGTATGGGGTCACACATATAAAACCAACATAAATCCGAAATAGGTTACGGAAGAGAGCAATAAACATTGTAAATCGGGTTGATTATTACAAACCAACAAGTTTATTATTTAGTAAATTACATGCTTTAAAATTTGTTTGATTTAGTTGAAAAGTCAGTATAAACTAAGGCGAATGTACATGTTTAAAAAAAAAAAAAAAAAAAAAAAAAAATGTATATCTGTCAATGGGGTTAATCTATGGAATAACTATGACAAGGAATTAAAAATGTGTAGTTCACTTTATAAATTAAAAAAAAATGTCTCAAAATAATGTGCTAAATAGTTATATAACTCAAAATGAATAATTTGTGTCTGATGTTTATGACGGGCATTAATGTTTGAAATATGTACTTTTGTAGTTCTGCACATTTTAGGAAATGTCTATAGTTTATTTAGACATTTAGTCTAAATAAGTCTATTTGTTTATCTTGTGCAAATCAAATCCAGTGAGAAAAGTGACGCTTAATACGTGAAAATGTAAATTTGTGTGGCAGATTGTAGCTGTTTTAAAATACAATAAAGGCTCCTGAATGTGTGCAGCGAAGCCAATATTTGTATCTGTGGCAGTGGCAAAATTATTTGTATCTGTATTTGAATCAATGTTATTTTAGTAGCATTGACACTAAATTGATCGGCCACACTGCTTATTAATATATAGGCATTAGCCATCAAAAAATCCATATCGGTCGACCACTAGTAGCGATGTATGAAGCACAGCTCAAACAGAAATCACTTTCACACTAAGCAGGTTTCTGTAGGTCAGTGCGTAAAACCTGCCAGAGGAACTTTTTAGCCTCATACGTGAAACTCCCGATCATGTGTTTTCCATCGGCATGTCTGGATTAAGTATGCAATTAAGGGCAGAATAATTGTGCAGTATAGTTTCATCTGTTGGTCTAGCAGTCTGGTTAACCGTTAATAAAGGGTTGTGTCCCTGCAACGTTTGAGGACTCTGCCAGCTCACAAAGAAATCCCATAAACACAGCAAGGGCACTCGTCTAATCCCGTGTGTCCCAAACAACAGCCTGCTTTCCATAAATTGAGTTTCTCTTCATCCCTGTGAATGTATCTGCATATTGTAGACATTTCCATACACATGTGTGCCGTGTTTAGCAATTGGCATCACTTTGCCGTGGATTAATAAGACTCAAGTTTTATGACGGGTTCTATCGGGCAAATGAGCTTAGAGCTAAGCTAACTAAATAGGATTCATATGAATTTTAATAGGAGATCCGTTAGTATGTGAAATGAGTGCAGGCTATAATGTAGGCTGCATACAAGCAACCGAAAACCACCAGAGTCATTGTGTTAATTCCACATAATAAACAGGAAATCATGAAATATTCATTGAATGTTTGTGGGTGAAAGCCATTCGTATTCCTCTCCCAACCACGCACTTTGAAGCGAAGGGCTTAATGGAATAATTTTTCAGATCTTTGACATGTACAGTACTGTCTCGCTTTATATGTTTTCACATCAGTAGCAAATGTGCAGCAGCTAAATGGCTTTGGGGTTCAGCTGACTTTGTCAGTGTGTCTTTGTCTGTTTTAACTAACAGAAGCTTATTTCCCCAATATAATCACACTACATTAAGACAAAAGGAGTCTTTATTCCACTAGGTACACATAGGAGAATCAGAGGGAAAAAGCTCAGGAAATAACCACGCTTCACATAAACAAAACCGGTCAATGAAACTGAAACTATTCGTTTCTCTAAATACCCGACTATGTGTAAGCGTGGCTATAGGGAACAGAGGCAAGCCAAGCATCGTTAGCCAACTATGGTCACAATTTCCATCGTTATCATCATAGTTCAACGAGTCTGTGTTTCCTGAAACCATCGTTCCAACGAACATTCACAAACAGAATTGCATAGTTGTGTGTTTGGAGTGACAGCTCTCGGTCTCTGGTTAGAAGCAGAGTCTCTTGTTTGCGTGACATGTGGACTCAATAAGTCCTTATCTAGAGCCAAATAAGCAAGCTGACATTCAGTACAATCTATATCTTTTATTTACAATACATACAAATGTCATTTACGTCTTTGAGTTTGTCAAGAGATTTAAAGTGTCGTTTTTGAAGAGTGCGCATGTGTGAACGTGCTCTAGTACGTAAGAACGAGCCTATGATTGAATCTGGAAATAAAGCGAAATAACTGAGATAAATGAGGAATATTCCTCAGATGCTTTGTCCGTAATTTATTGCAAAACATTTAGTTTTGATCTCAAACAGATTCATTAAAAGAAGTTATTACTCCACCACGTGCGTGACATCTTTAACCAATGTGGTTGAACGACCAATTTTCGGGAAACAGTCGTGACTCGCTAGTTGATTTCTTCAACGATCATACTATGGTAGTTATGCAGCGAGTTACTTCGTTGTATGAGAAACACAACCCAGAACAGGGAAAACAGAACCAAAACACAATGGCCCTCATTTATCAAAAGTGCGTACACCAAATTTCCAGCTCTGCGCAGATCGATCGGCGGCTGACTTGAAACAGTGCATGCCGGTTAGAAATTTTGTCCGACTTGATGCAGCGCCGACGCCACATGAGTCATGACTGTGACGTATGCCATCAAAGTACCGCGAGAGCGATTCGAGAGTAGCCGGAGAACCAAGGGGGTAATCCATCAGCCGGAGATTGAAGCTGCCTCTGGGGGCCGCCATTGTAGCTGGCTATCACCTGCTGTTAGCATCCCATCGACTCCCATTCATTTTGGCGTCACTTTGACAGCGAATAACTTTACATCTAAGGCGTCCAAAGACTCAATTTGTCCATTATTTATTTCTAAAGAAACACGACAATGTATAAAAGGCTCCATTACTTTGTATCTTACGTTATGGCCCTGTAGAAGCCATTCTTGTAAAAATAGGCTAAAAATTGCGTCATAACCACTCGACTGTCCGTCGCACAGTAGAGAAGTTACCGTATAGACAGGAGGAGAAGCTCGCACAGTCTCGCAGGCAGTCTTTTACTGTCTAAAGTCAGCCCATAGCATAGATAGACTGAGTCCATAAAAGCAACGCGACAAAATATTTAAACAACGTTTTTGAGGAATTGGAAATAATTCGATATGTGGCAAGTGAATACATATGAAGTAGCCTAACATTTATCCACGAACTTTTAACTAATTATCTACTACTACACCTACGGGGGATGGGGAAATTAATTATCAGGAAATTATACAGGCAATGGAAGAAGAAAAAAAAACATCTCAATGTCTATCGCGGTTAACGTTGTACCTTTATTTATTTACAGATCTACGCCTGAAGATGAATGTGATCCTGTTCGGAAGCCATGTTTAAATATTGAAGAAAATGTTTAAATATTGAAGAAAATGTTTAAATATTCCATGTCGCAAATCTCTCGAAGTCTCGTTTCAGGCCTACAAGGAAGAAAAGGAATAGTCGAATAAAGTCGTTATTTTTGTTTTATTTCCGCACAAAAAGTATTCTCGTCGCTTGATAAACTTATAGTTGAGCCACTGTTGCGACATGGAATATTTAAACATTTTCTTCATTGACTTTCTGTGCCGTCAGGATTCATTCCCTTAGGGAGCCTATGGAGGAGTGATCCAGCTGTCACATTTAATCATAAATATCTTCATTTGTGTTCCGAAGACGAACGAAGGTCTTACGGGGTTGGTACAGCATGGGGGTGAGTAATTAATGACTTAATTTTCATTTTTGGGTGAACTAACCCTTTAAATTAATTATTATAATTATTAATAGTATTGTAATATGTTAATAAACATTATATTATGTTTTTACAATACTAAACGATTTGATTTCTAAAACACACACACGCACACACACACATCAATGTGAGTTTACTCTTTACTCTGATGCGCCATTGACCGTTCGAGATTAGCTTGCTTGCGCCTGCTAGTCAAAGCCCTCATTTCTGGAGAGCCGTGATACTTCGACCTTGGAAACTTCTGATCATCATTCAAGACAAGTATTGTGTTATAGGTGGTATTTTGTTAATTCTCTGTGCACGATTAACGTTGGGTGACTGTCTATGAGTGATTCAGATTTGTCTTGGCACTGCTACTAGAAGATTTACAACTGTCAGTCAGGTTGCTCACGTGACATCTACGTCATCAAGCTCAGTTTGAGCCTGCGCAGAACGCTTGGCTATCAGGAAGTGAGTGCCCATGTTGGGCTTCAACTCTCTCCGTTGAAAACATACAGTAAAAGAAATGGACACAGCGACCCCATTGATTTCAATGGAGAAGACTTGAAGCCCGATTATTGCACTTCCTGTCTGATGTCTGAGCGAGTGCGCAGGCTCAAACTGAGCGTGACGACAGTCTGATTGTTGAAAATCTTCTAGTAGCTGTGCCAAGACAAATCTGAATCACCTAATTCCTCAAAAACGTTGTTGAAATATTTTGTCCCGTTGCTTTTATGGACTCTCTATTTATGGGCTTCTCCCTTGACTTTGTGCCTTCATGTCCCCCCGATTGCCTCATAGACAGTAAAAGATTGCCGCGAGCTTCTCCTCCTGTCTATACGGTAATGTCTCTATTGTGCGACAGAAAGTCCCGTGGTTATGACGCAATCTTTAGCCTATTTTTACAAAAACGGCTTCTACGGGGTCGTAACGTAAGATACAAAGTAATGGAGCATTTTATACATTGTCGTGTTTCTTTAGAAATAAATAATCGACAAATTAAGCCTTTGGACGCCTCAGATGTAAAGTTATTCGCTGTAAAAGTGACGCCAAAATGAATGGGAGTCAATGGGATGCTAACAGCAGGTGAAGTTCTGCTACAATGGCGGCTCGTGCGTTTCGTGTTTATTCTCACACTTTTAGTTCCACTAAAGCTCACAAATCAGTTTTTTTATAACAGTAAACAGTCTTTTCATGTAGTCTCGGTGTTATGTCATGTTTATCAAAATAAAACTGATTAAAAAACGTTGACTCTACTTCATTGATATAGGCTTATTTTGAACTTTATTCTTGTTCAAACAGATGCTGTGTGAAGCAGTAAAGTATTGAATGAAAATGTGTCTGAAATATCTGTGTATTTGGCAAATATTGCATTTATTTCACTTCAGCTGTGGTAAAGTATGCAAACACCACGTGAGCGGTCACTACGGGAACCAGTCGTTTTCAGCCGCGGGATTTATCAAGGGCAGGTATTGCGTACACCTGGATTTCAAAGCTACGCACAGCTTCATAAATCAGGCGGTGAGAGGAGTGTAAGCATAATCTTACGCCAACATATACGCCCGTTTCTACGCAAGAATGATAAATGAGGGCCATTGAAACTAATCCAAAACAGAACATTCGTGTTATACTGTCTAATTAAATATGCATTCATTTGCATACATTTCAAGAACAGAAATCTGAACATTGGACAAAGCCGGGTTCATAATTTCATTTTGTTTGTTGAGGTTTTTACAGAGGGTATTTTGAATATCTATTTTTATCACTCCATGAGTACAAAAATAACCTTTTTTTTTTTTTTAGAAATATAAAGTTTGGTGTATGTAAGAGCTTCTGAAGTGGAGATGTCTGAATGAGGAAAAACTCAATTTGAGAAAATGGCTTTTAAAGATATGACATTGTTGTTGAAATCCTTAGATGGAAATAGATAAAGAGCAATAAAATAAACACTTAAATGTGTATTTTGGATATTTTCTTTCCACTACTCTGAAAGCAGACATGTTATGGAAGTAAATAACCCCAAAATCTCGAGATGGACCAGTGCATGGAAAATAATGATGCTTGGCTTAAACTTATTTCTTTAAGTGGCTGGACTTAAAGTGTAATTTAATGAAAGCAGTGATGTGGCTTATGCAGTATTTTCTCCAATCATATGGAAGTTGGATCTGGGGACTCTTGACTGTGTCAAACAACCACATAGCAATGCATTAACAAACAAATCATCTTTAGCATTATTCATTGTGGCAGTGAATTCTGCATGGGCAAAACATCACTTAGTTTAAAAAAAAAATAGGTAAAAAGTTAATCCCATTACTAATTGTTATGTTTACATGCACTTAATTTCATCAGTCGTGATCAGTCGTCATTTCATCAGTCGTCCAAACTGATGAAAATGTCATTTGGATCAAGCTCAGTCAGATCGATTGAGGAATTTACATTATTGTGAGTTTTATTTGACAAAGATGTATAGCAGTACATGTAAGTTCATAGTTGCTCTTGTAATTTCACTTGCATTCATAAACATTATTTTGACTAATTTTTGATTTTACAGCATATATATACAGCAGTGTGCTGTTTTTACGGTACAATTGTAGTTAATGATTTACAGTACTCTTGTAAATTTTACAGTCTTACTGGCAACCAAAGTTGCCAGTAAGTTACTGTAAATTTTACAGTAAAATTGTAGTTAATGATTTACAGTACTCTTGTAAATTTTACAGTACAATTGTAGTTAATGATTTACAGTACTCTTGTAAATTTTACAGTACAATTGTAGTTAATGATTTACAGTACTCTTGTAAATTTTACAGTCTTACTGGCAACCAAAATTGCCAGTAAGTTACTGTAAATTTTACAGTAAATTTTTTACAGTGTAGGCTTTTCAATCCGGTTGAGCCATCAGATTATTAACACATATTTGGGTGCTTGTGGGTGTAGAAGTTCATTAGATCATTATCTGGTGAAAGCTGTTTTGGCTGGTTGATCAGCTCAACTGTCAGATGGTGAGGTTGCCATAGTTCGAGCGGGTTAACCAGACATCATTACCTATGAGTAGGTATCGTTTCGTTTTCCCCCGGCAGCCCTAATATTTCAGAATATTAAGGCTTTTAAGTTTCAAAAAGGATGCAAAAGGGTCATAAAAGTGGTCATTAAAGCTTGTAGGTCTTCTGAAGTCATATGGTTTGCATGCTCGTAGACTTCATGGGAGAAGTAAAGAGAGTCATTTTGGGTTGGATCAATGATGTTTTTGAGTGAATAACAACAGACATTTCAGTCTGTTCATTACGAAAGCTTTCATAGGACTTTAGAAGACTAAAGAGAAAAAAATAGTCTTCAGAATGTCTCATTTTGTATTCTACAATGGAAAAATAATCATCCAGGTTTGGAGTAAACGATGACAGAATTGTTATTTTTGGGTGAACGGCCCCTTTAATACTGCAGCTGTGATCTGCCCATGTTCTTCATATATTCAACAGTACTAGCAATTGTTGTGCTTGAGTTGGTTTGATTGAAATGGTTTAATGCAGAGAGGGGAACTGGAGGACAGAAGCATCTGTGTGTGGTCTCGCAGGCCCTTCAGAGGATTTCAATGGTTTTATCTGACAGACAGCACTGAGGACTAAACTTTGCGCCTGTAGTGCATGTTTGGTCTGAGGAAAATCTGAATGTCCCTGAGGTGACCATATGTGTGAGAGATAACACAGCCCTTCCAGACTGACTTTCACTGCTAGTTTGGCTAGCAAAAATGAAATAAATCAAATTTAAACATTTTTTTCCCCTAAATTTAAAAGAATAGTCACCACAACTACGATAACTGCACAGAGAAATGATATGGTTGGAATCACATTCAGAACGATTTTTTCCAACTCATGAATGACTGCTAATCAGAATCCATCCTGACGGCAGACGACAAAACAGTTATCTTTCTTGGAGTGAATGGGCCTTAAAAAGATTAAATATTTTGTTATACTATTTGTTTACCTGCACTGTAAAAAATGATAGTGATTTTAACGGTAAAAGACTGTAAAAATGGTATAATGGTACATTTAATGTAATTTTACTGTAAAATACCGTTAGATTTACATTTTTTGGAAGTGAAAAAGAACAAGTAATTGTATAATTTACAGTGAAAAAAACGTAAATTGACATTCCCACAATTCCCTGCGTGACACTTCACATTTGATGTATTAAAAAAAAAAAAAATACATCTCTTTCTTCAAAATGTTCTTGTTTTTTTTTTCTAATCAGATATGTACATTAGGGTTTTATGTTACATTTAATGTTGTTAAATTAATGTTTATTGCATTTTTAAAATTTCAACATGTTACCATGATGGTGTTTAATGTTCTATATTTTAGTATTAACTTTCTTGTGGAAGAGCTGCTTATGATGAGTTTTGATGTGACTCTCATAACGGCTGTGATTGTTGGCTGTCAGTGTATCACAATGGTGCAAAACAGATGTTAATACTTCAAAAGGTCAGTAAATTAACATTATATCAGAAAATTAAATAGGGTTTATTGCTGTAAAATTATATACGGTTAAAAGTCTGTAAAACCTAAAATGTTGCTACCGTATTTTTTACGGGAAATTTCTGGTAACCACAGCTGCCAGTTTTTTCCCGTAAATTTAACTTTTTTTTTTCTACTGTGTGCATGTTGTCCAGCCGTGAATCCATGAAGCCAGAACTTTTCTTGACAGGTTACTTGTGTGATTGATTTGATAAATGAAATGGGTTTAAATGTTGATTAGATGTTAGAAGACTTCAGTAAATTCTTCTGAGAATTGTTGAATTGCATTTTTTTTTTCAAGGTTGAAGGCATCACGATTAAAAAAAAAAAAGTTGTGTTAGAAGCACATATGGCTAGCTCTTGTTTTAATGTTTGCCAACAAATCGAATCGGTTACCTAACGTAACCTCGGTTCTTTCTAGAAGAGGGAACGAGTATTGCGTAAGCTAGCTTACGCTACGGGAAAGATTCATCTTTGCTGAGATATTGAAGCCAAAAAATTATTTCATAATTTGTATCCATACACAACGCAGTTCCTCTGCGGCAGACCTAGAGCGGGCTAGCTAGCAGCTCATTGGTTCGCTCAGAGAGAACTGCTTAAGCCTATGGGAGAGCGGGGCTGAACCCGCTTCCAATGAGAGGCGCCCGCGCGCTCATTGCGTCATGGCCCGCCAGAATGGGCGTGGCCATGGTGTATATAACAGTCTCTCCCAGGCTTATATGTTGATTTATTTCAGCGTGAAGCGAAACGCTAGTAGCGCAAGCACGGCCGGGAACGCAATACGCGTTCCCTCTTCTAGAGAGAACCGAGGTTACGTTAGGTAACCGATTCGTTCTCTTACGAGAGGTTCTCTCGTATTGCGTAAGCTAGCTTACGCTACGGGAACACCTGGTCAACGCCGTGCGCGCTATGAATCCACTCATGAATCCCAGGGATATACCGGGGGATTTTTAACGTGGAGTGAATGTATTATGAGGCCGGCAGAGCGGGCACATGAAGTGTACACATAAGCATGTATGGGGCCAGCAGAGCGGGCACATGAAGTGTATAAGCATTTAAGGAGAGCACAAGGGGCGAACCGGTTGTGAGGGACTCCCAGTAA
This sequence comes from Tiaroga cobitis, assembly GCA_030578255.1. Classification (NCBI taxonomy): domain Eukaryota; kingdom Metazoa; phylum Chordata; class Actinopteri; order Cypriniformes; family Leuciscidae; genus Tiaroga; species Tiaroga cobitis. The sequence goes on from CM060607.1 coordinate 31,767,427, forward strand.
TGCAGCTTCTTAGAGAGCTGGTCGTTAGACAGCTAGTAATTTTGCCTGCAAGGCGGGGACTTCCAAGTTGTATAATCTGACAAAAGTGGACGGGGAGGCCCATCCCGCGGCCACACAAATGTCATGAATGGAAATTCCACAGGACCATGCCCACGATGAGGCCATGCCTCTAGTGGAGTGCGCCCTGATGCCCAGAGGGCAGGGCAGGCATTTAGATGCGTAAGCAGAGGCAATAGCGTCCACTATCCATCTAGACAGTGTCTGTTTAGAGGCGGCCAGACCTTTGGTGCGCCCCCCAAACGACACGAAAAGCTGCTCAGCGCGTCTGAACGCGGCAGCGCGCGTAGTGTACAATCTCAGAGCCCGCACCGGGCAGAGGAGATTGGCGTCGCGCTCACTATCGGATGAAGGCAGAGCCGATAGGGAAATAATCTGAGCCCTGAACGGGGTACCAATCGCTTTCGGGACATAGCCATGCCTAGGTTTGAGAATGACAACAGAATCATTCGGCCCAAACTCAAGACACGCGGCGCTGGATGAGAGCGCGTGAAGATCCCCTACGCGTTTTACTGAGGACAGAGCCGTCAGGAAAACGGTTTTGAGCGAGAGGTATTTTAGGTCCACAGACTCGAGCGGTTCGAACGGGGGTGCTTTCATAGCTTCGAGGACTATAGTAAGATCCCAAATAGGAACCGACGGGGGCCGCGGAGGGTTCATCCTCTTAGCTCCCCTGAGGAAGCGGATGACTAACTCGTCTTTGCCCAGGGACTGAACGCGTCGGGGTTCAGCGAACGCCACGACGGCTGCCACATAAACCTTGAGAGTGGAGGGGGCCCTGCCCTTGTCCAGCATCTCTTGAAGGAAAACAAGCAAAGACGGCACCTCGCACGACCGTGGGTCCAGCTGTTTGTCGGTGCACCATTTTGAGAACACAGACCATTTATACGCATAGAGCCTTCTCGTGGAAGGTGCTCTAGCCTGTATGATAGTGTTTCTTACTCCCTCTGGCAAATCGACGAATAGTCGTTGATCACCCATGCATGTAGCGCCCAGCGCCGTGGATGGGGGTGCCAGATCGTGCCGCGAGCTTGAGAGAGGAGATCTGCTCTGACTGGGATGGGCCACGGGGCTGTCTGTGACAGCTGCGTGAGCTCCGGAACCCAATTCTGACTCTCCCAACGCGGGGCTATGAGGAGCACCGAGTGGCGTGTGTCCCTGATCCTCTGAATTACCTGTGGTAACAGAGCGATCGGAGGGAATGCATAGAGCGGGCGGCGAGGCCATTCCTGGGCTAGCGCGTCCTCGCTCCTCGAAAAATATATTGGGCAGTGAGCGTTCTCTTCTGACGCGAAGAGGTCTACTTCTGCTCTGCCGAATAGCCGCCAAAGTAATTGGACCGTTTGTGCGTTCAGGGACCATTCTCCTGTGGAGATGAGGTTCCTGGACAGTATGTCTGGACCGTCGTTCAGATGGCCCGGCACATGCGTCGCTCTGAGCGAGAGCAGGCGGCTCTAAGACCAAACTAGAATGCGGTGTGTCAGTAGACAGAGATTTCTGGATCTGACACCGCCCTGACGGTTGAGATAGGAGACCACAGCCATGTTGTCCGAACGGATCAGGACGTGGTGTCCCCGAATGAGCGAGAGAAAGTGCGAAAGCGCGTTCTCGACCGCAAGCATTTCCAGACAGTTTATGTGTAAGGGGCTTTCCTGAGTCGACCAATGGCCGAAGGCCGGTGAGCCCTCGCAGACTGCACCCCAACCCGTGTTGGATGCATCTGTCGAGATGACTTTTCGGCAGGAAAAGGTCCCCATCGTGACGCCCTGTCGAAACCATTCTGCTACTGTCCATGGCTGCAGCACCGTGAGACATGTCTGCGTAACCCTGATTAGCTGGCGGCCCGTGTTCCACGCGCGGTGGGGTACACGGCTGTTTAACCAGAGCTGAAGCGGGCGCATGTGCAGAAGGCCCAGCTGAAGTACAGCGGAGGCTGAGGCCATGTAACCCAGCATCCTCTGAAAAGTTTTCAGAGGTGTGCGGGTGTCCATCTGAAACGAGGCGGCTAGACGCTGAACACTGCGCGCGCGCCGTGTAGACAGGCGAGTCGTCATCGTGACCGAGTTCAAATCTATTCCTAGGAAGGAAATCGATTGACTGGGAAGAAGGGAGCTCTTTGTCCAGTTGACAGAGAGGCCCAGCGTTTCCAGATGGTCGAGGAGAACTGCGCGGTGCGACAGAAGCTCCGTCTGTGATTGGGCCAAAATCAGCCAGTCGTCCAGATAATTCAGAATGCGCAGCCCCTGGCTTCGCAGGGGGGCGAGCGCCGCATCCATGCACTTCGTGAATGTACGGGGCGCCAGAGATAAGCCGAACGGGAGAACGGCGTATTGATAAACAAGACCCTCGAAGGCGAAACGTAAGAATGGCCTGTGACGGGGATTTATCTGGATCTGAAAATAGGCGTCTTTCAGGTCTAGAGAGATGAACCAGTCCCCCTGGCGCACTTGCGCGAGGAGTTTCCTGGTAGTGAGCATCTTGAACGGTCTCTTCATGAGCACTTTGTTCAAAGACCTGAGATCTAAAATCGGTCTGAGGCCGCCGTCTTTCTTGGGAACCAGAAAATAACGGCCGTAAAACCCCGACTCGGTCATAGATGGCGGGACTCTCTCTATAGCGCCCCTTTTGCAACAGCGTCGCAATTTCTGAGCCGGCGGCCAGCGGGCTGACAGTAAATTCGAGCTGCGCGCACGAGGCAGGCGGCGGCGAAACTGTAGCATATAGCCGCTCTTTATAATGCTTAACACCCACGGGGAAATGCCTGGAATGGCTTCCCACGCTTTGGAGCATGCGGCTAACGGCCGAATGGCTATATTGCCCTGATTGCTGCACATAGCGGGCTGGACACAGTGTGTGGGCGCGCTTTGAATGTGTGTGGCAACGGGATTTGCACACAGAGAGGAGTCTATGGGCCGTGAAACAGAGCGAGCAGAGAGGGGACACGCGCACGAGCTCGTGGGCGTGTTTATGTTCTCTGATATTAGAGCGGGCTGTGCCCGTTTCATGTGATGGGGCTCTGATAGAGACACGGGATATGTTATGCTTGTGTGTATGGGTGAGCACATGATTGTGGGCACATTTTCTACACAACTGGCAAATTTTCTCTTTTTGAGATTTCTCTGGGTAGCCGCAAAAACGGCTTATTGTCGCTCGCAAGCGGGCTGGGACACCGGCTTGTTTGTGGCGGTCAACACTACAGCAGTCGGCGAAATAACGGGGACTGGCAGAGGGCGAAGCTTTGACGGCGGTCCGGCCACAGCGGGAGATTTTTCTACCCGTGAGGCTTTTATGCTCTTTTTGAGATATCTCTGGGTCGCCGTGAAAACGGTGTTTGTGCACCTGCAGTGTTTTGTGTATGAGTGAACACAGTGTTGTGGGCACATTTTCTACACAAGAGGCTTTTATGCACTTTTTTTTATTTTTATTTTTTTTTATTTCTCTGGGACGCGGTGAAAACGGCGTTTGTGCACATGCAAGCGGGAAAAGAGACCGGCTTGTTGATGGCGGTGTACACTGCTGCAGTAGCCGTGTGAACGGGGACTGACAGAGGGCGAAACCTTGATGGCGGTTCAGCCATGGTGAGAAATAGCCGTCCTTTTCTCAGCTGAGGCTGGTCACGTGAGCGGCCTGCAGCGGGATATATATATAGCTTGAAATCGGCTGCACTTGTGACGCGCGTCGCGTGCAAGTGCGTGTTAGAAACGTGAGCGCTGCAAGCGGGCACGAGACTATTTTTAGCCTGCAGAGGCTGGACTTGTGACGGCATAAAAATTATCTGCGAGAGCCGGAATCGAACGCGGGTTTCTGGCGCGAAAAGCTTTGTGATACACCACTCACAGGGGTAATGACACAAGCACAGTAGCGCGAGCAGATAAGAGGGCGTGATAGCAGTAACAGGTTCGGCCTCAGCGGAACTAACACACTATAACCCATTTGTCCAGCTTTATGCTCGGAAATGAGAACGTTCCTCATGAGCGCGGGAGAGCGCGGCCGCTTTCTGTCACGTAAGAGAGCTGGGCGCGAGCTCAGAGCTGCATAAAGATTATCTGCGAGAGCCGGAATAGACGCTTTATGTAGCGTTATATGCAGGCGGGAGAGCGCGGCCGCTTTCTGTAACGTAAGAAAGCTAGCCGAGAGCTCAGAGCTGCATAAAAAATTATCTGCGAGAGCCAGAATCGAACACGGGTCTCTGGCGCGAGAGGCTTTGTGTTCCACCACTGAGCTAGGGGGAAGACACAGGCTCAATAGCGCGAGCAGATAAGAGGGTGTGATAGCAGTGACTAGTTCGGCCTCGACGGAACTTAACGCACTATAAACCCACTTGGCGGTGACGGCCGGGCTAGCTCTCTTGTAAAGTAAAGAAAGCTAGCCGCGGTTGGCACAGCTGTAAGCGGCTCGTCCCCCATTCAGCGCTCGTAGGCGGTGAGAGGGGGAGGCGGCGTAACGCTTCGAGTCGAGCCCGCAGGGTTAACAACAGAAGCCCAATCGCAGAGGAAACATCCGCCGTTGGCGAGAGAGAAAGCTCTGCGTGTCCCAGTCCCAGGCAGAGAGCGCAGAAGAAGGCGGGCTCTGGCGCTGAGAGGGACGCGGCATGAGCCGCAGGTGTGCGAGGCATCTTAAAAAAGACGCTCGCTGCTCTTTTAGATACACACACACACAATACAAGAAAATTTTTGGTAAGGATATGAATCCGTCGGATGGCGCTAGCTTGCAGGACGGCTGAAGGTGGCGAAGACGGCCGGCTTCCTCAGACTCCCAGATGCTCGCTAGAAGGTGCCTTTTCCACGACGGCGGCTTTTCTCAGGACAGCAGAAGCGTGTAGCTCGCTGAAGATGAAATGAATCAACATATAAGCCTGGGAGAGACTGTTATATACACCATGGCCACGCCCATTCTGGCGGGCCATGACGCAATGAGCGCGCGGGCGCCTCTCATTGGAAGCGGGTTCAGCCCCGCTCTCCCATAGGCTTAAGCAGTTTTCTCTGAGCGAACCAATGAGCTGCTAGCTAGCCCGCTCTAGGTCTGCCGCAGAGGAACTGCGTTGTGTATGGATACAAATTATGAAATAATTTTTTGGCTTCAATATCTCAGCAAAGATGAATCTTTCCCGTAGCGTAAGCTAGCTTACGCAATACGAGAGAACCTCTCGTAAGAGAACCTTTGAGCGCATCTGCATATTCCGCTTGACTCACTGAAATATTCAGTGTTTATTACTTCTGGATGGAGGGAAGTTTGTTGCAAAATAACTTACAATATGTGCCAGACTTTGTTCAAATGGTTAAATGTCTGGCTCGGGAGATAATGGGATATGACTCTGGAAGCCATTGTGGATTACTGGGTTACTCCAGGATATCTTTACATAGTTGCAACAATGTGTTTCGAAACAAAACTATTGGAAATCATACACAGATTTGATGCCACAAATCTCACAAACTTTAGCAAGTCCAGCAACTCTATATTTCAACTTAAAAGGTTACTTAAGTAGTCGACAAAGACATAAATTACAGAGATAAACCTTTGTAAAAAAAAAAAATTATATTGTGGAGGTTTAAATTACTGGGGTCAAATTGACCCAGTAAAAAATGTTATCAGATTTGAGGGTAACAGGAGGGTTAAGGAAGCTCTTGCCATTTTTACGTGCAATATCCGAGGGTCCGTACATGTGTTAGAATCATCAGCAGAACATTTGAGATCTTCTGCAAGATGTATTTCAAAGCATTATGTTGATCACCACTCTTAAAAATAAAAGTTCTTTATTGGCATTGATGGTTCCACAACCATAAACATCCATGGAATCTTTCCATTCCACAAAAGGCTCTTCTTCACAGTGGCAAAAAGTTCTTTAGATTATTAAAAAGTTCACACTAAGAAAAAAAGAGTTCTTTTAAGAACGGTTCCATTAAAGATTCTTTGGAAAACTAAATGGTTTTTAATGGCATCGCTGGAAAAACACCCTTTAGGAACCTTTATTTTTAATAGTGAACCTTCATTTGATGTCCCCAAGAATAACTTTCCGAATGCTAAAAACTTATTAGAATGTAAGTTATCTGTCGTTCACCCGGAGGGGACAGCTGGTAGCTCATGTAGACAAAGAGAAGAAGTGATTTGATAACAGAGTACAAGACAAACTAATCAGGATGAATCTACACATTATTACAGATGTCTAAAGGGCCGTTCTGTCTCAGTCGGGACTCCTGCAGCTTATAAGAATATCCCTCCAAACTGTGCCATCTATCACCCTGTACATTGTTTCTTTCCTATTCCCGTCTTCTCTGCTCTCTGCATTTCTTCAGGAGGGTGGCAGAATGGTAAATTATCACGGGACTCGGCATGCAGGTTTCTTTCTTCAAGGTGCTAATAAACCAGCCCTTCTTTTCCTTCACCCCCCCCCCCCCCCATGTTTATCTTCTTCATTCCTTCCTTCTTTCCTTCTCTCTCCGTCTGTCCGTTACTATTTCTACAGTTTCGCTTTCATCCTGCTGCTAGTGGACGCATGCTGCGCTCTCATTATAGCGGGTGATAATTACGCGAGAGACAAAAGGAAACTGAATGAGCCTCCCACTCAGAGCCGTCAGCCGCGGAGCAGGAGAGAGTTCATTTCACACTTACAGCATGCTTTAATTAAAGAAAAAAGAAAGGTAAACACCCCTGTCATTGTGTGTGCGTGTGTTTGTGTCATAGCCTGTAAGGTGCATCTGTGTGCGCTGGTACGTTACACTCCCTTAATCCTGCTTTATTTTGAAGTCTCGATAATGGATTTGATTGTCATGCTCATTAGCAGGGTGCTGATATATTTGCCGTGGCTACTACTCTGTGTGGTTTAAAGTGAAAACTCTACATACAGTATCAGTAGCTATCAAGCTGTGTACCACATTGTAAATTAGCATCCTTTGTAATGGACACTAATGGATACAGTCAAAAACCCATTTAGCTATATGATTCTCAGATCAGTTTTGAAAAATTGGCTCTCGATGACTAATGTGGGTTTGTTAATTAAGGCTAGAAACATTGTCTACACAAAAGCTGACGTGAAAGCATGATTGCACATAGCTAGCATGTGAATCATATTCTTTAAAGTCACCATGAAATCAAAATTGGTAAGTCTTTTTAATGGAATATTGTTTATAAATGATTTATCCATGCACATCATTTTTTAAATGATGTTCTCATAATCTTTAATCAAGATAACTTCCCCCAGCTAACACATTTTTGTTCTAAGAATGTTTTCCAAACATTCTGTTTTGGTCATGGCAACGATAAAAGTTCCAGGAAGTTTTTTTTTTTTTAGGTTAGTATGATGTATTCTCACATATAGTTGTAGATAGTGATGGCAATTTCAAAACACTGCTTCATGAAGCTTCGAAACCTTTACGAATCTTTTGTTCCGAAATCAATGGTTCGGAGCGTGTATTAAACTGCCAGAGTCACTTGATTTCAGTAAACGAGGCTTCATTATGTCATAACTGTTTCGAAACGTTTCGAAACACTTCGAAATTTTGTTGAGTGATATGTTATTTGATTTACTACCTCTGTATATATTTTTCCCCTCTCTATTGTATTCATACTTAATTCGTATTTACTGTCTCCCTGATGTTGAGCCGTAGGCCATTCTGGTCCAGGTGGTCTTTCCACCGTTGTTTGTGGTCTTGGAGGTTTTGCCGCTCACTGTCAGCGAGGAGTACATCGTCCGTGTAGAGTAGTGTCCAGGGATGGGGTGCCTGCAGATCTGCCGTCGCCGCGTCCATGCAGGTGATGAAGAGCAGTGGCGAGAGGGCCGATCCTTGGTGTACTCCGACGTTGATGGCGAACGGTGGTGATATCCCGGCAGGGCAGCGGACAAAACTCGTAACGTTTTGGTAGAGTATTTGGACCCAGTTGATATAGGCCTCGGGGACAGAGTGGGATCGGAGGGAGGCCCAGATGAGTTTGTGGGGTACACGATCGAAAGCCTTCTCTAGGTCCAGAAAGGCCATGTGGACAGGCTTGTTATTTTCCCGGTGCTTTGCCATCAGCAGGCGGGCAGTGTGGATAGCGTCCCTTGACGAAGCCACATTAGTTGGGGCTGATGTTGATAATGCCGTGTAAGTGGTAGTCCAGGATGCGTTCAAAGATCTTCATGGCGTGGCCCAGTAGTCAGATTGGGCGGTAGTGTTTACATTCAGAGACGTCACCCTTGCCTTTCCAAATCGGTACCGTGGTACTGGTCATCCAGGCCTGCAGTGCCCTGTTCTTGCGATGGTCTTATTGAACAGGGTGGCAAGGATCTCGGCTTCCAGACATCAGCTGGGATGTTGTCTGGCCCAGTAGCTTTGCCATTCTTCATTCTCTTCACTGCCTTCGTGACTTCGGCAGTGGTGACTGAAGGTACGGGTCCACGGATGGGGTCGGGGCTGTGAATCGGTGGATGCGGGAAATCCTCATTTGAGATGTTGGTGAAGTACTCATTCCAACGGGCGAGTATGGCGGGAGGGTCGCGCAATACTTGCCCTTCAGCACTCTTGATGTGCTTCACTTGACCAATGGCTTGGGTCGATTTGTGCCGCGAGTTTGCGATGCGGTAGATCATTTTCTCCCCTTTGGGTGTGCCTAATTGCTCGTACAGGTCATGGTAGTACTCCGCTTTCCCCTTGGCCACTTCCCGTTTCATAGTTTTGGTGGTGGGTGTCCAGGCGTGTGCGATGCCATAACTTGTACGCCAGCTTCTTGGCCTTGATCGCAGTCTGGACCTCCTCACCCCACCACCAGACTTGCTTGTCCATGTATCGCCACCCTGGCTTCGTTGAGCCGAGAATGTCAGAGGCAGCGGCGTGTATGTGGCAGGTGATATCGTCCCAGAGCCTGTCGATTGGTTGGTCGAGGTTGATGTTAAGTGATTGAAGGGCCACTTCGTGTTGTTGCTTGTGTTCAGGTAGCCTCCACCACTTGAAGTGCTCGGGGCCGTTCATTCTCATTCGGGTCTGCAGATGGAGGTTGAGTTGGAGGTTGAGGACGAGTGGCCGATGTTGGGGGCCGATGGTATCTGATGGGATTACCTTGGCTTCGAGTGCCAGCTTCAGGTCACGCCATCGAATCATCCAGTGTTGTAAATGTTCAACATGCCATGCTACAAAACTACCCGGTCTCCCCCTATAAATATCAGTGTGTGTGTAACATATTTCTTAGCCTGAAAGTCATAGGCTAATCATTTGTTATTCTTGTAGCAAACTCTTTTCTTTCATGCTGTCACAGTTTATTGTGCGACAAACAGTCCAAAAAGTTATTGAGGTGATTGAGGGTCAAATAAAATCTGAGTAAACTCAAAAAAAAAAAAAAAAACTTCAAAATCTCAATGGTTCACTGCTGGGGGCGATGATCTCCGTCAACCCATGAATCATGTGGAGTCACCGGAATGAACAAGTGTCTGTGGGTTTTACCTGATCTCTTATCAGTTTTTTACATTTGTAGACTGAGATTTGAGATTGAGATTGAGATTTGCATCTGCAGATTTGTATAAATACGGAAGCGGATGCACGCACCATTTGTTTTTCGCTGAGGAGCCGAGGCGAGCCCGAACTCAGCGGTGGTCCAGCAATAGTGGCGACGGGACGTACATCTCCATTCCCTCCTTTAGGGAACGAGGGTTACATACGTAACCGAGACGTTCCCTTTCAGTTACGTCACGTTCGACGCTGCGAAAGCCTCCTGATCCCCTCGCATTTATTGAGGTGGAGATGGGACAGAGCTTAGGCCAGGGAAGTCCACTGCTCTTCCGCATGACCCACTCAGACAGACTTGGATAACACTGGAAAAACGTGCCCTTTCGGTGGTAAGGGAGACGCTGCGGAAGCCGCATCCTGCCCGTAGGGAGGTATCATGTGGAGGTTACACATGTGGACTGGGAGTTTCCAGGCAGTACAACATATGGAATGTCACTGAGGTGGCTCCGGCCTATAGCAGGGGGAGACAAGACATGGGCTCGCCGCAGGGAGCCATTCCATGGAAGCCATTTATCTTATCTTATCTTATCTTTATCTCTGGCCAACGAACGAACAGTGTATGATTATGATTATGATTCAGGCAGTATGATTATAATTCAGCTAGCATTACAGATCAGAAGTCAGATTGGATCAGAACATTCAGAATATTTATCCAGTTCCATTTGGTTGAAGATCGGATTCATCAGACCAGTATGGTGATGGGTTTGTTGAGGATCAGTGCCGATGGCTGTCATGTTGATGAGGCCTTCACAGGGGAGAGTCTAGTGGACACAATCTCTGCTGATATTTCAGGGATGCGTTGTGGTCGTGTCTAGACGCAGGTCCACTATCTGATCTGGATACGGCCCGGATCCGGCTGACTACATCATGCGTTGTGGTTGTGTCTAGGTGCAGGTCCTTCATCTGATCTGGATTCGGCCCGGATCAGGCTGACTACATCATGCGTTGTGGTCGTGTCTTGACACAGGTCCACATCTGATCTGGTTACGGCCCAGATCCGGCTGACTACATCTTGCGTTGTGGTCATGAGTGCAGCAGGCGCAGGCACTTAGTCCCGGTCACGTTGGAAGTTACCGAGCTGGGGACTATTTTCAGGCGCTGCGTCATATCATTACGCCTGCTGCACTCGTGGTACGGCAGTAAAGTTTCTTGATTATTACGCAGGAATGAGAGTATAGTTCCTAGCCATATCAGTCTAGAAAATCGCAACTTTACATTTTCCGTCGGTCTTAGTGCACGATGTAACTACAGAAGAGTCAAGTTTTAAATGGGAAAAATATCGAATTTTTTTTTAGAAATGCTAATGGTCTTATCCTCTTCAATGATGTATGCTAAGCTTTGCTAAAAGTGGAACCGCCAGAACTGGAGATCGGCTGAATGGATTCAAAAACGGTAAAACGCAACAGTTTAACTCTGGGGGAGTTGTAAAATGAGCCTATTTCCAAAAAAAGTGGAGTATCCCTTTAATGCACAGGCTTCCATGGGTTGAAGCCCAGGGGCCTTCACTGGGGAGGGGCCTAATGGCTTCACGGAAATTATATATTTCAAATAATTATTTGTATAGGAGTTTGCAGCAGTGACAACAGCATTGTATAAACAAACTCACACACACGTACATTTTCAGGACTCGCAACTGCATTTTCTGTGAAGCCCCGCTTTGAATAAGCTCAGAGTTTCCTGTTCCACCACTGATCCCACCCAGCTCAGAGCTTAATTTTAAAACATGCCAAAGTGTCCGAAAACATTACTTTCAGACAGTTTTCTTTTAAAGTATATTATTTCCTTTTTAAAAGTATGCAGAAGTGAACTTTTCCGAATGGGGTAGTATGATTAATTTGTTAAGTTTGTTGTCTGTGTAGCAATGTCTGTCACATTCTGAATTTTTACTGTAGGTATCTCCACAATTTGTTGTAAAATGTATAATTTGTCTCTTTCTTTCCAAGGGCAAACTTTGCTGAAATACAGAATATATTTAATTAGAATGTAATGCATTTTGTTTTGTTTTGTTTTGTTTTGGAAAGTGTCAAGTGTATGCCCTGCTGAAACAGATAGATTTGATATAGGAAACCATAATAATGTTTTATGCTATGCTTGAAACATACTGTAGGTACGTGTGTGTCGTGCCTGAGAGAAAATACATTTAAAACATTATTTAGCGAATGCTTTTATTGAAATTGACAAAGTATGATGGCATAATATGCTACCTTTGCTTCAAGTTATTCTTGATTAATGTTGGCAAATACATGCCAAAACCCTTTGACTGGAGGCATTTGTCATTTCACTCCCCAACAGTATAAAAGAACTGGACCATTTGTGCTGAATATGTGACCTGTTGAGAAAAGATAATATAATATAATATAATATAATATAATATAATATAATATAATATAATATAATATAATATCATATAATATCATATAATATAATATCATATATCTGTTCTCTCTGGTAAAAATACAGTTCATATAATAAACTTTCTGCTATTTACAGTATAATTTATGATGATTATAAGTCAATATGACTAATTTATGGAACTTTTTAGGTTGTGTTTCTCCACTAAAGTCTGTTTTATGAAGTTGTGTAGAGCGTATTGGGATGGTGTTGTGAAGCAGCACGGACTGATGGGTAAAACAGCATGCTGAGCTGTAGCAGGAGCGCACTGATGTAGCGTGGGAGGAGGCAAGGAACTGCAGTATTGCCTGAGATGCAAAAGGCCAAAGGGTCACTGCCGACAGAATTAATTTTTAAAGACCTCAGATGGAGGGAGAGTTGGGGAGAGTGTGGATAGTAGAGGAAACGACAGCATGAATTCACTGGACACCTAATATATAATGTGTGTGTCTTCACATTTTTATTTAATATTGTGTGTGCTTAAGTTAAAAAAGGTAATGCATATTTCAATAGTAAATGTTAAAATATTTAATCAGCCAAAAATGGCTTGTGAGCGCAGTCTCTTTAAAATGGTTTAAAAAAATTTTGATCAACCGAGAAAAAACAAGAAAATAATTCACAAGGGCAGACACTACCAATAGTAAGACCATGACAAGCATACTATATTAGTTGATTTTTAAAATTAATTCCAACACAAATGCATGCATGAGCTGAGGTAATCAATCAAAAACCATCATGTGTATGTTGGATGCATGAAAGCAGAAAACTACTGCAAATTAGACGACTGATTTGCCAGTGTCAGGGCTTTTGGTTAGCAGTCACAAAGACAAAGGAGATTCAACAGATTTTATTAACTATACAAAATACTCAGGAGAGCACAGGAAACAAAACAATACCTTAACGAGAAGCAACAGAGACCTGAACAGAACCAGGGGTATAAATACCCAGAAGGTAACAAGAGAACTCAATTAGACATTTGCAAATAAACCAGTGTTTCCATCTCATGTGTGCAAGAGAACAACATTGTCACTTCCTGGGAAAGTGGCACAAAATATCACATGGAAGTTGCTGTAATTGGGGAAGAAACTGGATCTTTTTTCTACATCAGAAATGAGAGCGTGCGGACAAAACGCAATAAACACTGTCATGTTATCTTGGATTCGGGTGCTAGTGTTTGAGAATGCAATCATGGAGGGAATTAAACCAAATCAAGGAGAGAATTAAACCAAAGGCCTCAGTGCCTCAGGGAGCCTGGCGCAGCCGTAAGGACGATGGTCTCTGGTGGAGCCGAGGAAGGGAGGAGCCAAGGTGGAGCCGACAGGTCGACAGACTGAGGTGGAGGTATGGATAAGTGGCTGGAGGTGGAGCCAGCCACTTGCCTTGGTGATGGTGGAGGACTGCAGACTCATGGCAAATCCACACAATAGAGTGATGTCAGAGGAGGAGCCAAGGGGCTGAAGTGAACCAGCGGAAACAGGGCTGACGGACTGGCTGAGTTTGAAAGAGGAGGCGGGAAATGGAGGTTGGTCGGGAATTTAGGAGACACAGGAGACTTTGTGCTGGACTGGACCGGACCAGTGGGGGCACAGGACACTTTGTGCTGGACGGGACCAGTGGGGGCACAGGACACTTTGTGCTGGATGGGACCAGTGGACCAGTGGGGGCACAGGAGACTTTGTGCTGGATGGGACCAATGGCGGCACAGGACACTTTGTGCTGGACGGGACCAATGGTGGCACAGGACACTTTGTGCTGGACTGGACCAGTGGACCAGTGGGGGCACAGGACACTTTGTGCTGGACGGGACCAGTGGGGGCACAGGACACTTTGTGCTGGACGGGACCAGTGGACCAGTGGGGGCACAGGACACTTTGTGCTGGACGGGACCAATGGCGGCACAGGACACTTTGTGCTGGATGGGACCAGTGGACCAGTGGGGGCACAGGACACTTTGTGCTGGATGGGACCAGTGGACCAGTGGGGGCACAGGACACTTTGTGCTGGATGGGACCAGTGGACCAGTGGGGGCACAGGACACTTTGTGCTGGACGGGACCAGTGGGGGCACAGGACACTTTGTGCTGGGCGGGACCAGTGGGGGCACAGGACACTTTGTGCTGGACTGGACCAGTGGGGGCACAAGACACTTTGTGCTGGACTGGACCAGTGGGGGCACAGGACACTTTGTGCTGGACGGGACCAGTGGGGGCACAGGACACTTTGTGCTGGACGGGACCAGTGGGAGCACAGGAAACTTTGTGCTGGACTGGACCAGTGGGGGCACAGGACACTTTGTGCTGGACTGGACCAGTGGGGCCACAGGACACTTTGTGCTGGACTGGACCAGTGGGGGCACAGGACACTTTGTGCTGGACGGGACCAGTGGGGGCACATGACACTTTGTGCTGGACAGGACCAGGACACTTTGTGCTGGACCAGCGGGGACGGGAGAAACAGGAAATGATCCTCTTTCAAATCAAAATATTCCGAAAGATTCCAAAACATTCCGAAAGAAAGATTCCGTTGCAGTCTAGGATCGGATGTTTTAAGAAGGACTGCCACGTCACCACAGTCGAACATTTTCCTGTCAGCAGCAGGCGAGGGAAGCAGAAGTGAAGCCAGGTTCTTACCTTGGATTATGTTTGTTCTGATATGAGAGGACACCGTGGGGGCAGCTGGAGAAACAAAACGCCTACCGAATGACTGGGCTTGGGCTGCTGTAGAAAGGTTGAAAACTGAAGTTTCAGGTGGAGCGGGAACATCCTGAAATGGTAACTGTGCCGGTTGATGAAGAGTTGGCAGGGCTGAAGACGTAGAAGCAATGCTCGAGGGATCGCTTAATCCACTGGCATGCAGACGATTTTGGGGGTTTGCTTCGAAGTTGACGGCCTGATTCGGACCATTGGAACTGGCTGCGGAATGTTCGAATTTTGACATCCTCGTTTCCAGGCTTTTGACGGTTTGGGAGAGGCTTTGGACTGCTTTAAGAATTTGAGTGTTAACTCCGTCAGCTTCGACGATGTCCGGTACAGCGGGTGCCTGTGCATGCAGTGTGGTTCTCTTTACGGGGTATGGTGACGCCGACTTGGCAGTTCTCTTTCTGCCGGCTTGTTTTGGTTGGCCAGACGCAGAAGGAGTTGCTGGACTGGTGACGGGCTCTGGTGGATTACCCAGAGTATTTTGGGCGAGAAGAAGTAAATCCTCTCTGGAGAGGCCTTGGCTGATGGGAATGCCGGCTGCTTCCAAAGAACTGGATATGTCCTCCGTGGACCACGTTACGTGAGTCGCGAAATTGAAGGCGCGTGCTGCGCCGTGTTGGAAGAGATGTTGGATATCGTTGGACATGGCGGTTTAGCAGTGGACCACGAGCGAGAGTTGTCGCGTCGGTATCTGCGAACTCAAACATGGTGAGTACAGATCTTTTATGCAGCGAGTATGAGGACATGATTGGATAGATGTGAAGGTAATAATGACGTAGTAATTAAGTCTTACTGGCAGAACTTAATGCTAAAGCTTCAATTTCTTGCCGACTTTAAGAAAAAACAAGGAAATTTAAAGCCATAGCCTGGTTCAATTAGTGTGCACCCCCTTTTATGATGGGGCATGTTCTGTTTGGAATTAACCAATCACATTCAAATTTTAACTCAAAAGTAATTCTCATCCTCCACTCAAATTATTCTGATTAACCACAAATAATGAGATGTTTCCGTAGAAAAAATAAAGGGGTGTGTATGCGTTATATATCCACTGTATGTTGATCCTTTTTACACTCTTCTAGCTATGGTCTGATTTGTTCATCCTGTCAGCATTGAGCCACGGTCAGGCATCTCCTCCTCATGAGACAACCGCTACCAGCCGAAATATATACACGCTTGTAGCTTTAAAGAATGCTTCACTTTTTGAGTCAGATTTACCAATTAGCACACACTATGTACTGGGTTTCTCATTCTCTCTTCCTCTGCAACGTCCTACAAGAATATCTAGAGGAAAACACTTTCATCCATACTAATCATCTAAGTCACTTTAAAAAAAAAAACAGTCTGGTTTATGTGTTTATTAGCCAGTACAGCGAAAGAAAATGTAATGTCCGCAACACTGCTTTATGCTCCCATATTTAATAAAAAAGCAACGTTTCGACCCCACTGGGTCTTCTTCAGGCAAATGGTGGACACATTTGATACAGGGATATAAATAGGTCTCACAATCAACTGACCCACCCCGTGATTTCAATTAATTTGATTAGCTAATAGCCCCACCCCTAATAATACAATTAAGAGAACACTCATATAAGCATACTCCACAAACCCATAACCAACATAACACACAACATTGAAGGAAAATTCAAATGGAAAAAACAATTCAATACAATACAAATAAACCCAAAATGATTAGGGGACATTAGGCTACCCCACATTTACACCAGATCTGCTGAAATACAGTCAATATATACACAAACCATAGACTATTGTACAGAAATGTCTGTTATTATATATATATATATATAAAAAAATATTTAATTTATTATAAGAATGGTTTAATATCAAACTCTTCATTAAGACCATATACGGAGACATTGTATTTAAGAAATAGATCCAAAAAGTTTCCCGTTGGAGAAGTCTTTTGTCATAATCACCTCCTCTAGAAGGTTTTTTGACCCTCTCCACCCCGATATATCTAAGGGCGCTGACATTATGCCCAGCTAATTTAAAGTGAGCGGCGACTGGACTGCGTACATCACCTGTTCTAATAGTGCTCCTATGCTCACTAATTCTGGTTCGTAGCGCTCTAAATACCACAAACTAAATACACAAACTAAATACCTTTTGTCATCATGAATTTTCATCTTAATCATCACCTTCATCACCATCATTATCATAATTATCACCATCATAATCATGGTAATTATAAGTAGAGATAATAGGACATGAAGAGATTTTAAAGCTTGAACCAAATGGGGTTTTTTTCTATCACTTATAGATTCTCAATTCTAAACTGTGCACATCTAAGAAACAAATCAAGTCAAATTGAGTTCGTGAGACGTGAGAGCGGCGCGAGGCCGGAGGCGTGATTAATGATGAGTGACACCTGTGAGACGCACCAGTCTCGTATCTCTCACGGAGGAGCGGAGGCATAAAGGAGGAGCGACGACAGTGAAGAGGGAGAGAGGAACAGACCTGATTTTACTTTGTGTTTTGTTTCTGTTTTGTGAAGCCAGCAGTCGTCCGCGAGGGGCTGCTGGCTTATACTTTCATTTTTGTATTTGTTTATTTATTATTAGAATTGTTGAACGTTCGCCGGTTCCCGCCTCCTTCTTCCCATAACAACTGAACCTTGTTACAAGTTGTATAGCACTTTTCACAATACACATTGTGTCAAAACAGCTTCATTTTCACATGTAGTTCTGTTTTGGTTTTGTTTTCTGTCCTGTGTTCCCTTTGCTACTTTGCTTCCATGGTAATTCATTGAGTTCTCATGTGTTCCTAATTACGTTCATCATCACCTGTCTATATAAGCCCTAAGTCCTCTCGAGTTCTTTGTCCTGTATCGTCAATGTTAGTTTGGTTGTTTTCTCCTGAGTTTCCTCAGCCCCACCTCCGCTTGGTCTTCCAGTCTTCAGCTCCGCCGGTCAAGGGGTTTCCTCGGCTCCTCCTCCAGCCTTGGCCTGTCACTCTGGCTCCTCCCTCCCTCGGCTCCACCCTGGACCATCGTCCTTACGGTTCCACCAGGACCCTCCAGCTCCTCCTTGTTTGGACGTCGCCTTGCCTGCACCACAGACTTGCGAGCCATCTGATGTACTCCATCTCTCCACCCCTCTTTCTCTCTCCTCTGCCCTTAGTCTCTCTGGCTCCACCTCAGCCCTCCGGTATCCCGGTTCTACCTCAGGGGGTCGTCGCTACGGCTCCATCGCGGCCTCTGAAGCCTTTGGTGTCATGCTGGTCCATCCGTCTTCGTCATGCCGTTGTCGAGGAAATCTCCATCATGGCTCCTCCGTCCCTCGGCTCTGCCATTGGGCATCATCCTGGCTGGACTCTGGGTCCCCATCTGGATTCTCCTGCTCCTGTCTCCGCACAGGCTCCTCTCACCATCTACAGCAGGGATGGGCAACTTTGGTCCTGGAGGGCCACTGTCCTACAGAGTTTAGCTTCAACCCTGATCAAACACACCAGAACAAGCTAATCAAGGTCTTCAGGATTACTAGAAAGTTACAGGCAGGTGATTTTTTTTTTTTCAGGGTTGGAGCTAAACTCTGTAGGACAGTGGCCCTCCAGGACCGAAGTTGCCCATCCCTGATCTACAGCATTAACCCTCTAGGCGCCACGGTCGAGTTTACTCGACAAGATGCGGCACTGAATAAAACGGCCGATTTTGTCAAATTGGGTGTCAAATTTCATTCGACCTCCCCTCCACTGGATGGCAGACATGTCATACTTCATCTCAGACTCAAAAAAACGTCATGCTTCTGTACAAAATATTCGAGTTAGAGCGCATTGAATCAGTGCGATCAAAAGCGGAGCTAGTGTGAGAGTGAGCCATTTTATCAGAGCCTCTCCGTAATCGCGGCGACAGTATTGTGGTGGAGACTTTGTCTATTATCACTGGGTATGTTAGACGAGGTCGAAGTTCATAGTACAGTTAGGGGGCAACCTGAAGGCAGGGTGGGGAGTCGCAATGAATGTGCATACTCGGCGCGCGCGCGAGGCACATCTGGCCGCGCTCGCGCTGCTCGTATCATCTCACTCATGTGCCTTGCCGTCGCGAGTGATCTTTTGAACTGCTACTTGTGTTTGTGTGTCATATGAATAATATATATGTGCCCCATACATGGAATCAGAGTGCTTACTGTATGTAGTAAATGGAAAATCTTTACAGCAAAAGGCCAACCACTACATGCATACGGTTTGTTCTACCATTTATTAGTAATTATTTACACAGTTTGTTTACTACTTACTATATACCTGAGCATTCAGTATTGTGCAATATAGCATACAGAAGGTGATGGACATTTTGGGGGGAAAGATATGCTGCGTTTTATCATTTAAACATGTGACTTTTCATGAAACTTCTATAATCCAAGATTTCTGCCACCATATGACGTCATAATATGCAAATTAGATGAAAAAATGTAATCCCTACATAAACTTTGGGTCATCCTTAATATTTCTCTAATTTACCGAAAGTCTCTATCTTTTTTCACTTTTAAGATATAGCCTTGTGAAATTAAGATGTCAAAATCGAACGTTTATGGAAAAAACCTAAAGGGTTAAAGACTGTTTATTACTCTGAATCTCCAGCATTGTGCGATCTACACAGCCAGACCGTTACATTCATGATGTTATTGTTTAAAAACTCTTCATGCCTTATAGTCGCATTTAGCAGATTAGAGCTGTGCAATAATATAGTTATATTTTGTGACATATATTGCTCTGTGTGAGTATACTGTATGTATGCAGATAAAGATACATACTTATATATCTAGCTTTATATAAAGAGCTGGGTGATAATATAGTTTACATTTTGTGACGATATGATCAACAGACTTTGTATTTGCTGCCAACTCCCTTGATTTGTTTTTTTGTCCAGTTTGCCTGCATGAGGAGGTGTTCTCCAGGACGGGCAGCAACCCTGGCTGGCAGTAAATGAGAGGCTGAGGAAAGAAACTGGCCTAGCTTTGACTGCCCTTGTGAGTGTTTGTGTGGAGCTCGGGGTTCATTAGAGGGCTTCCTTCAGCAGATGCTGTGAGGCAGGGGTCACTGAGGCGTGCCACACATCCCAGGGCTGTGGCCGTTTCGAGGACACACTGGGGGTTCTGGGTAGTCAACATTTGAGTGGTAACATCAGCCCACAGTACAGGGTTGATTATTTGCTTTCACTAAAATCATGTTTTTTTTTCTTTCCTTCTGCTGAATGTGAGTATGGTGCAAAATGCAGTCCTTCAAAACATGAAAGTGTTTCGCAGCACCGTGTGTATGAAGAATCCAGGCTGTTACACCCATCTACTGCAACCATCCATTTTCCTGTTCTGGCTGATGAAACGCTTTAATTGGACGATGCTGAGAGCCTGCAAAATGCTGTTTGTTTACTCAGCTGCATCAGAGCAAACAAACAAACACAGGCCAGCCGAAGAACATGGATATCTAAAACAGACAGATTTATTCACACAACCTTTCTATACCGGTATATACTATATTACTGACTTTCTTAAGTGCTAATTTATCAACTTACTTGATGTCAGCTAGTTTTACAAGTCATTAGGTCTTCTTCTGGTAGAAACTTGATTCCCACAAAAATATAAAGCAGCACAACTTTTTTTGTAACACTGATAATAATTAGAAATGTTTCTTGAGCATCAAATCAGCATACTAGAATGATTTCTGAAGGATCATGTGACACTGAAGACTGGAGTAATGATGATGAAAATTTAGATTTGATCACAGGAATAAATTAATTTTTTTTAAATATATTCACATAGAAAACAGTTCTTTTAAATTCTAATAATATTTCAGAGTATTATACACACATATAATGTCTTTGTATTACTGAGGGGTTTCTCAATATTAGATACAAAAAGCTTTGTATATGGCTTTCTACACAACTAAGCATCATTTTTTTCATTGTTATTTGATGTCAATACTCACTATTGTTGGACTGCTTTATCTAGTTCCTTTAATTATTTGTTTAAAAAGACATGTAATTTATGGTTTTATTTTAGGAGTAACACATTCACTGCAGCCTTTTGGTTGGTTGACACAATAAAAGGCACCAATATGATTTTTTTTTTAAAATTCTAAACCTCTCCAAGAAAGTTTTTGAATACACTTTCCTTTTTAAGGTTTTTCAGTCTATTTGTTTTATTCATCTGGAGCTCAGGCTCACAGTTTCTGAAAGCAGTGTTAGGCTTTTAAACAGCCGTCGTTCTTCCCTCATCACCGGATGTGCTCTTCTCCAGAAACAGCTTGGGAAGACATCCATCTTGTCTCCCCCAGGGTTAGTCAGCCAGAGTTGAGGAATGTTGAATCTTCTCCTCCAGCTGATTCTCACCTACCTGCAATCAAGCTAAAGACTTCAAATGCACTAAATCTCTGTGCAAATATTACTTACACAGTCCATTCACCGGAGCTACGCAGCACTAACTGTGATATCTAATGCATGGAATTTGATGTCATTAACTAAATAGTATAAATAGTGTAACTAAAGTATGTAATGTAAAACTCAGTTTGCAGTTTGAATTAAATGTGACGAGAAAATCTGGGCACTGCAACATTATACAATGAAAAATGTAATATATATATATATATATTTTATTGTCTTTTGTGATGTCTTTGCTGGCTGCACAAAATAACAAACACAGCACAACCAGTGTAGTGTAATTCACAAACACATGAATTGTTAAATTCTTCTGCAAATCTGTGATTTGCATTAAAAAATTATGCAAATAAATTGCCACGATATTCCACCCTTCATCCTGTATTCGGCAGAGACCTGGTAGTCACAAAACAATGGAGGATGCAAGATGCAAGTAAAAATAGTTTTAATGAGAATACAAAACGATCGTCTTGCCCTGGGAGGGCGGGAGGGCAGTGATAAAATCTAGCGCTATATGGGACCAGGGTCTCGAAGGGACAGCGCTTGGAGTAACCCACCTGGGGGTCGATTGGAAGTCTTACCAGTGACACAAACCGAGCAAGCCAAGACAAATCTGTGAATGTCGTGAGCCATTAATGGCCACCAGAATCATTGCTTAACCAAAAAACTGATGCGGTTAACTCCTGGATGACATGCCACGTTGGAACAATGCCCCCACTGAATCACGTCAGATCATAATCCCTCCGGCACAAACAATCGATTCGGTGGGCAACCGGGTGGAGGCGTTACCACTTCTAAGGCCGTCTTGACCTTCGTTTCGACCTCCCACGTCTTATGGTTCGTGGTGGTAAGAAGCACGAGGAGACAAGGAATACCAGGAAACAGGAATTTAAATAACACAATTTCAGGAGACACAAAAACCACGCTATACATAAACGAGAACGGACAAGGAGTGAGGGAGAACACAGGGCTTAAAGGATTAGTTCACCCAAAAATGAAAATTAAGTCATTAATTACTCACCCCCATGCTGTACCAACCCCGTAAGGCCTTCGTTCGTCTTCGGAACAGAAATGAAGATATTTATGATTAAATCTGAGAGGTTCATGACTGCTACATAGGCTGCCTAAGGGAATGAAACTTGACGGCCCAGAAAGTCATTAAAGAAAATGTAGGCCTTGTAGGCCTGAAACGAGACAATTCTCGCACATGCGTCGTGGAAATCTCTTGAAGTCTCGTTTCAGGCCTACAAGGAAGAAAAGGAATAGTCGAATAAAGTCGTTATTTTTGTTTGTTTTTTCGCACAAAAAGTATTCTCGTCGCTTGATAAACTTATAGTTGAGCCACTGTTGCGACATGGAATATTTAAACATTTTCTTTAATGACTTTCTGGGCCGTCAAGTTTCATTCCCTTAGGCAGCCTATGTAGCAGTCATCCACCTCTCAGATTTAATCATAAATATCTTCATTTGTGTTCCGAAGAAGAACGAAGGCCTTACGGGGTTGGTACAGCATGGGGGTGAGTAATTAATGACTTAATTTTCATTTTTGGGTGAACTAACCCTTTAAATACACAGAGAATAGATTAGGGAAACAAGGCACAGCTGGGGCAAATTAACTAAACACAGGTGACTGAACTGAACACTAACGAGGAACAGAAAAACTGACAGGACTAAACCAAAAACACTAAGCAGGGGGAAACACAGGACATACATGTAACATTACGCCCCCTCCCAAAAAGGCGCAACCTCGAGCCGTAGAACATCAACAGGGGTGGGCGGAGCAGGATGTGCAGGCTGCCAGTGTGGAGCTGGCAGTGTAGGTGACCAAGGCGGAGCAGGCTGTTCGGACGGCCATGGCGGTGACGCCCCTTCGGGTGGCCATGGCGGAGACGCCCCTTCGGATGGCCTATATCCCCAACCCCCAATAAAAAAAAAATCCCCAACTATATCCCCAACCCCCAATAAAAAAAATTTATTGGGGGGAGTGATAGGCTCAGGGACGTGCTCAGGGACTGGGAGAGGCTCCAGGCTGGACGGGAAAAGTGGTGAAGGCTCAGGGTTGGAGGGGACCAGCGGAGAAGCTCGGGGCTGGACGGGACCAGCGGAGAAGGCTCGGGGCTGGACAGGACCAGCGGAGAAGGCTCGGGGCTGGAATGAAGTTCAGGCTCGTCAGGGCTGAAGTGAAGCTCAGGCTCATCAGGGCTGAAGTGAAGCTCAGGCTCCTCAGGGCTGAAGTGAAGCTCAGGCTCATCAGGGCTGAAGTGAAGCTCAGGCTCGGCGTGGCTGATGTGAAGTGCAGGCTCGGCGTGGCTGACGTGGAGCGCAGGCTCGGCAGGGCTGGACGGAACCAGCGGTGAAGGCTCTGCGGGATGAGACCCAGGCAGGGCGGTCTCGGCGGGAAGAGACCCAGGCAGGGCAGTCTCGGCGGGACGAGACCCAGGCAGGGCGGTCTCGGCGGGACGAGACCCAGGCAGGACGGTCACGGCGGGAAGAAGCTCAGGCATGTCGTGAAGAAGCTCAGGCTCGGGCTTGGCAGAACAAGACTCAGGGCCCACAGTGAAAGGGGATCCATTATGCCTAAGCACCCACTCCACATACGCCTCAAAGTTCTCACGAGGTCCCACACCGGGCAGCCGTGCCTTCGTCTCTACATTGAGGCCAGTATGGAAGAAAACACTCAATGAGCAATCAGGGAAGGAGCTAAGGCACGCCAGTTCGAGATGAGCCGCGGTGTGGGCCTCGAGAGTTTGCTGGCCTTGTTCCAGCAAAATCAGCTGCATTGTAGCATTCACTGTTGTTTAGGTCCGTTCTTCTGTTACGGTTTGTGGTGGTAAGAAGCACGAGGAGACGAGGAATACTAGGAATACTAGGAAACAGGAATTTAATTAACAAAATCTCAGGAGAGACAAAAAACACGCTATACATAAACGAGAACGGACAAGGAGTGAGGGAGAACACAGGGTTTAAATACACAGAGAACAGATTAGGGAAACAAGGCACAGCTGGGGGAAATTAACTTGTAACGGACAGAACTTGTTACTTGTATTTTATTGTTGCTGGGGCACTAGTGTGATGTTTTGGGTCACATGTAGTTACAACAAGAGCCACTTGAGGGTGCTATTGCCGGGTGGTAACCTAGTATATAAACACACCTACCATAGAGGAAGAGAGTCCGTTTGGTAGAGGGAAATCCAATGTTTGGTTGAACTCATGCTACCTACTGGCTTGTGTTTATAGTCCTTTGTTGAGAACCCTGAGTTTTTGCTCAACTGTAAGTATGGATGGTTTATATTCTTGATGTTGTATTTATTTCTTAAGTTCACTGATGTTAGATGTGTTTTCTTTCTAGAAAGGACTTTTTATTCACATGTTCTGTTATGAACACTGAGCAGAGAAATGGACAGTAAAGCCAAGTGGAAACTCCATTGGCAATGAGGCTACAGCACATGGACAGCATTGGGGCACAGGGAACAAACAATTCACTGGCTACTGTGATGTAGGATCTTTTCTCATATTGTGGATAGTTGGATTAAAATCATTGCATCGCACTCAAAATTTACCGTGTGGAGTATATGCTCATTTCGTCTTCATCATCGTAACTTCTCAAAAGATAAGACATCACAGAGTTAAGTTTACTTCATTGAATGGATTCATTGTTGAAGAGAAAGAGATCTTGAGAGTGCTTGATAGTTTGTTTATTGAGAGTTTGGCACATGGATTTAGCACAGTGGTGTAAATAAAAGAGGTTCAATGTTAATTTGTTTGTGAGGATATTTCTTGATCAGTACAGTTTCAAAGATTTCTGTTGAACCCCTCAGAGTAACATCATTAAAAGAAATGAGGTGTTACAAACTAAACACAGGTGACTGAACTGAACACTAACGAGGAGCGGGAAAACTGACAGGACTAAACCAAAA
Source organism: Tiaroga cobitis (assembly GCA_030578255.1). Lineage (NCBI taxonomy): Eukaryota > Metazoa > Chordata > Actinopteri > Cypriniformes > Leuciscidae > Tiaroga > Tiaroga cobitis. The sequence goes on from CM060607.1 coordinate 31,792,351, forward strand.
ACACTAAGCAGGGGGAAACACAGGACATACATTTAACACCATGTGAGTGTGGAAACAAATAGGGTCTCGGGTAAAATGCACTCGGGAGTGTACGGGCGTTCGGACTGATCAAAAATGCGAGATAAAGAATTGGGCTTGATGTTTTTGGAACCCGGGCGGTACGAGAGAGAAAAATAAAAACAACCCAAAAAATTCCCCCCCGAACCTGCATGGAGTTGAGTCTTTTGGTGGTTCTGATGTATTTCAGGTTCTTGTGATTGGTCCAAACAATAAAAGGAACCCCTGACCCTTCTGACCAATGACACCATTCCTCCAACGCTAACTTGACTGTCAACAACTCTTTGTTACCAATGTCATAGTTACGTTCGGCAGGTGATAAACAATGGGACAAAAACGCGTAGGGATGCATCTTGTCGTCTGTGGAAGAACGTTGGGAAATACTGCACCTACCCCCACCTCTGATGTGTCGACCTCCACCACAAACTGACGTGATGAATCAGGGGCTATCAAGATGGGAGCCGAAACAAAGCAGCCTTTCAGTTTGGTGAATATAGCTTCAGCTGTATCGGACCACCTAAAGGTCGTTCCGGGGGAGGTCAAGGCAGTCAGAGGAGCGGCTAGTTGGCTGAAATTGCGAATGAAACGCCGATAGAAGTTGGCAAACCCCAGAATCCTCTGTAGGGCCTTACAGGAATCTGGACTTGGCCAATCTATCACAGCCTTAACCTTGTCAGGATCCATACGTACTCCCTTAGACAAGATGATGTAACCTAGGAAAGGAACAGACTGTGCATGAAAAGCGCATTTCTCCGCCTTGACAAAAAGCCCATTCTCTAGCAACCTCTGAAGCACTCGTCGGACGTGCTGCACGTGTTCCTGGAGAGAAGACGAAAAAATCAGTATGTTTTCCAGGTAGACATATATAAACTGATCAACCATATCTCTCAACACTTCATTGACGAGTGCCTGGAAAACCACTGGGGAGTTGGACAGCCTGAAAGGCATGACGAAGTATTCAAAATTCCCCCTGGGAATGTTAAACGTGGTTTTCCATTCATTCCCCTTCCTTATGCGAACCAAATGATAAGCATTACGTAAATCCAATTTTGTGAAGACTGATGCTCCCTGCAACCGCTCGAAGACTGAAGACAAAGGATAAGTATTCTTTACCTTGATGTTGTTCAACCTTCGGTAATCAATACACGGTCGCAGAGAACCATCCTTCCATCGAAGAAGCAGACAATGGACAGGACTCATAACACTGATTACTCCATGTGGAAATGGAGTTCTGGCCCCAGTCAACTCTGGGGCTGTGTTGTGTTAACCAGGGGTGACCAAGAACAACGGGTGCTAGTGGAGAGTCCATGAGTAGAAATTACAATGTTTCAGTGTGATTGCCTGATGTGGTGAGTGTGATGGGTCCAGTGGTTAGCGAAATGTTGGGAAGTTCTTGACCATTAAGAGCGTTAATCTTGTGAGTGAGTGATGTGATCGGAATCTGAAGTCTGTGAGCAAATTTAAGGTCCATGAAGTTACCTTCCGCTCCTGAGTCCAGTATGGCTGGACAGTCGTGCGTATGGGTTGCCCATCTCAGTCTTATTGGGAGGAGAGTGGATGATGAGGTCTTCTCGGCGGAGATCCCACCCGATAGTAGCCTCATTGTTACTACCGGGCTTGACCTTTTACTGGGCAGGCGTGTAGGAAGTGGCCCGCTCCACCACAGTAGAGGCGGAGTCTCTGGGATCTCCGGGAGCTCTACCCACCTGCTTGGGGTCGTGATCGAAGATGGGGCTGACCGTGTCCCCGCCGCTGGTTCGTGGGCTCTCAGCACCCCCAGGTGGTCTGTTAAGACGTGCACGTCGTTCCATCCGGTTCAACCGAGCGTTCACTCTCAGAGCCAGCTCGATCAGGCCATTCAAACTTGTGGGAAGGTCCAGGACGTAGATCTCCTTTTGGACACGGTCAGCCAGCCCATGCAGGAACATGTTCCACTAGAGCTTGCACAGCCTGACCCGTGTTCAAGATACTCTCCTCCTAAGAATCCATTTGTGTGATACTGCGGAAGATGAACTCATCCAGGCTGATTGAACTTGCTGCATCTATAGTTGGTCAGATCGTACTGTCACAAAACAACGGAGGATGCAAGATGCAAGTAAAAATAGGTTTAATGAGAATACAGCAGGATATCATGTAAGAAAACACACAAAACTGGTAGTTGATGAGTGGCGCAGAGACCTCGATGGGCAACCCGGGGGTCGTGGATAAGTGACAAGTGAATGATCCGCGGAGTACCAGAGGTGAGAATAATCCAGGCGGGAACACCGAACTCGGAGGAAAATCCAGAAGAAGATCGCACACAGGAACAGGACACAACACCGGTAGACTCCACAACGGTCTGACAACACAAGACACCAGTCACTGAACTTTTAAAGGTGTGTTGAATGGGTTCAGCTGGCGCTGATGATCAAGCGGTAATTAGAGAACACACCCACACACACACGCACAATCACACAAGACATTGAACCGTGACAGGTAGAGGAAAATATATCGTATAAGTAGAAACAAAGAGATCAACAAAAAGAAACTGTAAGAGGAACATAGAAAGGCTTGGCTGTTTCATATTTTAAAGTTCTTGTTTTTTTCTCTTTTATCATATTTTTTTCTCTATGACATCGTCTTTTTTTCTATTAGTTTATAGCATACAAGCTCGTATATGCAGCTGTAATGTAACATTCGGTGTACTTTTCTAGTGTGAGCACATCCTCACATCTGTGCTGGCAGACACATCAGGGAGCACTGCATTATGGGTATTTATCCCTTTCTTTATTCTTCCCTCAATGGAGGAGCGAATGCATTATTTACAGGAGCGGTTCAAGTATGACACAGAAGCCTTCATGGATGCACATCTGGGGGGTGTTTTCTCACACACTCTGTCATTTACCAGCATTCTCAGGTTGCACATTATTGATGTATGGAATATAATTGCTGGCCCTGAAAAGGAGAGATCTATCTATCTATCTATCTATCATCTGTCCGTCCGTCGTCCATCCGTCCGTCCGTCCGTTACTTTCCTTATGCAAAAATATGCATATAAATAAATGAAAAAAAAAATAATATATATATATATATATATATATATATATATATATATATATGTATAAAAACATTCAATATTTCTTTTATCTGATTTTCATTTTACTTGACAATTTTGCGAGAATCACCTCAAAACCCGTCAATACTATTGAGACTGTTGTTTTGTTTTCTCCATCTGTTTTTCTCACACTATTTAAATGCTTGTGTTTTCAGTTTTCTTTCAACCTTTCTCGGTCTCTTCCTGCAGCTCGTCATCTTTGACTCCTGTAGTTTGTTTCTGGACGCTTCTTCAGACTTTCTCTCGTCACTTTTCTAAACCATTTGTGATTCTTCATGCCTGACTGTCAAACATCCCACAGTAAATCATTTGTTCTCCCCTTCATTGCCCACTCTGTCCCAGTGTCTGAGCCAGGCTGTAATGGTACAGGTTAGATAATGTAAAGCTGGAGACAGACTGGCAGACACATGCGTCACTCCATCAGCCTCATCGGCAAATCGCTGATTCATCCCACAGGAAGTGATGTGAGGACTGGGCACAACAGAAGAGCATGAGCAGGTAGGGGGCAGTAGGCACTTGCTTATTGTATTAATCCTAGGAATGAATTGATGGGAATCATATATGATTCATTATATATGGTTATATTTCATTAACATTGAAATGAACTACACTGCTACTATTAACTAATGAACATAAGTGAGCGGACTGTTCACTAGCTACAGTTAGTTCACTCATTCAAACACTTGAATACACTGATGTTTTACACTGATGTTTAAATGTCATACATTAAAGTGAGAAAACAAACACTTTATCAGAGTTGTTGTTAAACACTGTCAGTTAGTTCTTCATAATGAGTTTACACTTTACAATAAGGTTCATTTATTAAACATTAGTTAATGTATTAACTTACATGAACTTATGAGCAATACATTTGTTACTGTTTTTGTTCATCTTTGTTAACGTTAGTTAGTAAAAATACAGCTGTTCTTTGTTTGTTCATGTTAGTTCACAGTGCATTAACTAATGTTAACAAGATTTTAATAAAGTATAAGTAAATGTTGAAATTAACATTAACAAACAAATGATGTATAAATGCAGTTCATTATTAGTTAATGTTAACTAATGTAGTTAGCTAATGTTAACTAATTAATCTTGTTACCGAGTTTATTCATCAGTCAGTTCAATATTGGAGCTTCATGATTATTATAATTATTATATATATTTTTTTTTTTATATCATCTAGTCATGTTGTCACAAGTAATTCTAAAGTTTAGAAAATTGTATTCATACTAAAATTGTACAGCTAAAAAAATGAATTTGTTTCATAATTGATTAATTGTTTACATCAAGGGCCAGAAAAGAACACAGATGCAGCCGGATCATTTCCATAATGACCAACACAATCTACCAAGAGCATCTGGTTTAAGACAGTTTTGGCCGTTAAATAATGGCGCAAATACAGTAAACTGGCGAGCCTGAAGCTTAGTAAATCACCTTACATGACTCATTTAGATCTCCTCCCATAAAGGGAAACTCCTACAAATGCAAATGCAATAAGATCAGCTGCAAAAATAACCCTGTGCACGTCTTTCCAGCGCTAATGTTTCCCTGCGTGTCTTTAGTAAATCCTGACAGTATTTTTTAACACCAAGAGAGAGTTTGCGCTGCATGGCTCAAGCTGAAATCTGGCCTTACGACTGTTATTTTCCTATGTATTCATGTGCATCTGCTTTATAAATAAATATGACTTGGCTTGATTTAAGAAAAACGTTTGTCTTCAATATTGTCAGTGGCATCAGACAATATGCTGCACGTCTGAACTAAAAGTGAAGCATCAGAAGTACCGTGGTAAACTTGCGAGGGTTTCCCCGGCTTAGGCTTTGATTAGCAGGACTGACAACCTTATTATGCGCCGTATACTTGTTATTGATATTACTCTGGGCTCCGTTGCCATGACCACCGCACAAGAGACATTTAATTTTCTCTCCTCCATCATCATTATCTATGAGACCATCTGTTGTGCAAAATGAATTCAGCCTCATTTGCATGACTGATAAGCGCATTCTTTATCTATTCAACAGAAGGTCATATGCCACGGGTTTGGAGGCAGCAAAGGAGAGAGACAGAGGTTGTGCACGCATGTTTGTTTAGGGGGCTGGACGAGTAGGTGTGTGAAGCACAGATGTTCACACTCACAGTATGTCGCTGTGCTTTGGAACAGTCTGTGTGCTTTATTATACCGTCATCTAACATCGTTAGCAAGAGGGCTAAACGGGGGCCTTCGTCCCAGCTAAAATATGTTGTAAGTTACGAAAACATTGTTTCTGAATGTTCGTCACAGATATTTAGTTGTTTTTATCGAAGTTTCGTTTTCATGGACTTTGTATATCATTTGTTCCCTGGTTTCCTTTGATGGATTTTCCCGCCACTCCTTTGTTACCAAACTGATATGATTCGTTCTTTTAGTTCAGCTGTGTTGTTTGCAGCACTACTAAAGTTCCTTTGGTTTCTCAGTTCATTGTCAGTTGTTGTTTGTGTCGGACACACTGTTATTCTGTGTGGATTACATCGTTATAATGACTTCGTCTTTGGACTCTTCTTCATCTTTGGAAGTGTGACAGTTCAGAACGTTCAAAGCATCCAGTTTTTAAAATATTTTTATATTAATATTTCACAAAGGAAGATATTTTGAAGAATGTCGGTAATGGACCCCATTGACTTCCTAAGGATGTTAATGTGGTCCATCAACTGTTTGTTACCAACATTCTTCAAAATATCTTCTTTTGTGTTCAGCAGAAGAACGAAATTCATACAGGTTTGAAACAACTTGAGGGAGAGTAAATAAAGACAGAATTTTCATTTTGAAGTGAACTATTCCTTTAAGGGAATTATTTTCTAAATGTTCTAAAACAAGAAGTAAAATGTCAAAGAAATATTAAAATATTCCAGAGAAAACCGTTTTGTGACCGGTCTATAAATAACGTTTTGAGAACATTATCAAAGACCAGACTTAACATTACTGAAATAATGTTTGTTCGTAACATTGAGAGAACCTTGACAAAGGTAGTTAGCTGCATTTCCCTATAGAAATACACTTGGAGATTCTTGTTTCAGAAACCTGGTGCATGCATGAAACTCTTAGTCTGTATCAAATCAGCCATGCTTGCATGAAAAGCATGTATGAATTTAAATGTTTTTTTTATTATTCATTCAATCCCAAAATAGAATGCTGAAGCAAACGCTTGCATGCTTGCTTGTAATGCAAATGTCGAAATAAGGGAATTATTCTGGGTTTCTGATTGCCAGTCTTGAAATGAACTGCTTGTTATTTCAGTGCTTTGCATTCCCCAGTTACTGTGAGCATGAAATCATTTAATCATCTTTGCTATGGTAAATTTACGTTCTGAATCCGGTAATGTTTGATTCATTAATCTTTGGCAGGCGTATTTGATTTCAGCTGTAAGTGGTACGAATGTCATGTGAACTAAATGTCTATTTTTGCCCGCTGCCTGTTGTGTGGCGGGCTATAAAACCTGACCTAGTTCCTAAAATATTAGTGTGCTGTAGCTGTACAGCCCCCCTCATTTCAAAGCCAGAATTCCCCACTCCTTCAAAACACAAACCTATTTACAGTCATCTCCTCTATTTCTCACAATCTCCAACTTCCAGGTGTGCTTCAGCTATTTTTCAGCGTAATATTGGTGATAAGATGTAAGAACATGGGCTGATGTTCCTTTACCCAGGGCTCCTGGTCTCACAGCTCTCCACTCCTCGAACCTCTGCATGCCGAAGCATTGCTTTCTATCAGAAACAATTGGCGTCAATGCAAAATGAATGTGAGAAGTATTAAAGTGACCATTTTTTAACCACTAAACAATAAAATTCAAATAAATTTCACATTTTATTTTTGGCAAAATGCGGATGTGCATGTGTACTGTATGTAGTCGGTGTAACAACTTAAATTCTGTGAGATAACTTGTGGAAATATATATATATATATATTCTTTTTTTTTTTTTTTATATGGACATAGCAATAACATTGGACGAACCAGATGCATTATTTAAAGAGTTATACCACATGTGCTAATTTTCAACACCTGTCCATAGGGAACTTGAGAACTTGTGAACTAGAGAACTAGAGAACTTGTGGAAATATATATGCTTTTAGAAAATAGGAAAATGCTTATTGTCAGTGTTTAGCACTAGTGTTGCTACTAGTAACAAAGATATTACTGTACTTAAATTACAATTTACAATAGAGGTGCTGGCACTGCTATTTATTAAATTATGTAGCAGAGCTATGTTGAATGTAATGCTATATATATATAATGGACCCGCTTTGCCTTCAACGCTTCAGACTTCAGAACTGTCTTAATTATTCATAGCATAGATTCAGCAAGGTGCTGGAAACATTCCTCAGAGATTTTGGTCCATATTGACATGGCATCACACAGTCGCTGCCAATTTGTTGGCTGAACATTCATGATGCGAATCTCCCGTTCCAGCACATCCATCACATTTGAGATTTGAGTAATGGTGTGTTCTCCTGCTGGAAGTACCCATCAGAAGATGGTACATTGTGGTCATGAAGTGATGGACATGGTCAGCAACAATACTCAGGTAGGCTGTGGCGTTTCAACGATGCTCAGTACTACGGGGTCCAAAACGTGCCAACAAAATATCCAACACACCATTAAACATCAACACCAGTAGCCTGAACCGTTGGTACAAGGCAGAATGGATCCATGCTTTCATGTTGTTTACGCCAAATTTTGACCCAGCCATCTGAATGTCGCGGCAGATAGCGAGGCTCAAGTTACTGTTGCCTTTCTATCAGCTCGAACCAGTCTGGCCATTCTCCTTGGCTTTATAGCCCACAACTTTTGAACAGTAGTATAATTTATTCAATACAGAACTGTTAATAAAAAATAATCAAATGTATTATTTTACAAGATATTTGAGAATGTTTTGTATTTTCATGCTTACAATATCACTGTCAGGGTTATGTTTGGTTTCTTTGTCTTTTCATTCCTGTGTTTGATTTGAGTTGAATTAGTTGCCTTTCTTACCGATCAGCCTGGAGAGTTCTGGAGCTAAAGGAAGATCTTCCGCCATGGACCCAGTGATAACACCCGAGTCAGCTACAGAACCAGTGGACCACGAGCTTGTCACCTCCATCCCGGAGTCATATCTATCCCGAGGCCGGAGCCCACCGGCGGTTTTGGGGCAATCCACACCTGAGCCAGTTGAGGCTGGAGCATTGACTTTGATTTGGAGCCCTTAACCCCACTCCTGAATGCACTATACCACAGCCTGCTCCAGGTAACCTCTTTGGTGACCCAGTCCTAGCTTGTAATCTCCCCTTTGTACCCTTCCTCTCCGTTGGCTACACCGGGCTTCCTTGTCCCTCCAGCTCCACCTTGGTCACTCGTCATACTGGTTTTGCTGCAGACTTCCGTGTCTCCGGCTGCACCTCAGCTCTCCACCCCTTCGTCTCCACTGGGCTGCTTCTCCTTCTCTCCGGCTCCCTCACTACCTCCCTCCATCAGGGCTCCACCATGGCTCCTCCCTGCATCAGGGCTCCACCTTGGTTCCTCCCTCCATCAGTGCTCCACCATGTCTCCTCGCTTCATCAGGGCTCCACCTTGGCTCCTCCCTCCATCAGGGCTCCACCATGGCTCCTCCCTCCATCAGGGCTCCACCATGGCTCCTCGCTCCATCAGGGCTCCACCATGGTTTCTCGCTCCATCAGGGCACCACCTTGGCTCCTCGCTCCATCAGCGCTCCACCTTGGCTCCTCGCTCCATCAGCGCTCCACCGTGGCTCCTCGCTCCATCAGGGCTCCACCATGGCTTCTCGCTCCATCAGGGCACCACCTTGGCTCCTCGCTCCATCAGCGATTCACCTTGGCTCTTCGCTCCATCAGTGCTCCACCTTGGCTTCTCGCTCCATCAGCGCTCCACTTTGGCTCCTCGCTCCATCAGGGCTCCACCTTGGCTCCTCCCTCCATCATGGCTCCACCTTGGCTCCTTGCTCCATCAGCAATCCACCATGGCCCCTCACTCCATCAGCAATCCACCTTGGCTCCTCCCTCCATGAGCGCTCCACCATGGCTCCTCACTCCATCAGCAATCCACCTTGGCTCCTCCCTCCATCAGCAATCCACCTTGGCTCCTCCCTCCATCAGTGCTCCACCATGGCTCCTCGCTCCATCAGGGCTCCACCATGGCTCCTCGCTCCATCAGGGCTCCACCTTGGCTCCTCGCTCCATCAGCGCTCCACTTTGGCTCCTCGCTCCATCAGGGCTCCACCTTGGCTCCTCCCTCCATCAGGGCTTCACCTTGGCTCCTTGCTCCATCAGCAATCCACCATGGACCCTCACTCCATCAGCAATCCACCTTGGCTCCTCCCTCCATCAGCGCTCCACCATCGCTCCTCCCTCCATCAGGGCTCCACCATGGCTCCTCGCTCCATCAGCGCTCCATCAAGGCTCCACTTTTGCTCCTCCCTCCATCAGCGCTCCACCTTGGCTCCTCGCTCCATCAGCACTCCACCTTGGCTCCTCCCTCCATCAGGGCTCCACCTTTGCTCCTCGCTCCATCGGCTCCTCCTCTCTGCAGGCTCCAGTTCACTGTCCATCACCAGCGCCTCTCCTTCTTCCAAGACCTCTGCCTTTGGACAGTTATGTGCGTCATTAGGACATGCCATGTGGGAGGAGGAGTTCTGTCAGGGTTATGTTTGGTTTCTCTGTGTTCTTGTTCCTGTGTCTTTGTTACTTGAGTTTCATTTCAGTTTGACCTTAATTACTCTGTTGGTCACTTTAGTTTTCAATTAGCTCCACTTGTGTCTCGTTTAGTTCTCTTTCTCTCAATTAGCTCCACTTGTGTCTCGTTTAGTTCTCTTTCTCTCTCTCTCTCTCTCTCTCTCTCTCTCTGTATATATATATATATATATATATATATATATATATATATATATATATATAAATATTTATATTCTTTTCATAATGAAATCTTTAGAATTAGCTGGAAGGCGGGATTTCCACTGAACTGGTTTTGGGGGAACAATCATGCGTCACGATCACATTGTTAGTTTGGCAATATCTTTTGATATATCTTACTGAATCCATTCTCAAAACCTCTAAATCTGATGTTTAGAAAAAAAAGAGCATGCTCACATACTGTTGTGAATGCGTTCTTGTGTCAGTAAGACACAGGGAATGTTTGCCGTCTTCTGACTGATGAGCAGAGCTCATGTACACGCGTTTCACAATTTCCACACAACTTACTGTCAGGAAGATGAACAGCTCAGTGATCATCCACGCACAATCACTCCATCTCACGCAAAACCAAGCACTTTATCTTTAATCACTTCCCTGTCATTTTATGTCATGTGCCCACCACGGATATCATATTTTCTAATCACCTTCTAATCTCACTTAATCATTTTTCTTTTCAGCATCAGTAGATTAAAGATAAATAAACTGCATTGTCGGAAGCAAAAATAAATTCTTAAATTGAACAAAGGCATTTAAAGCATTAATAATTGAAACTCATAATCACTTAAAACAAATGACAAAAAAAACTGAGAATAGAATGGCAATTTCGTGAAAAAATTAGACATGCAAAAGCTAAAAACGAACCTCAGAAATTAGTGATTTGGAACATTATGGCTGCAGTTTATTAGCACGACTCACATGCAGAAACATACATGCAAGCACTGCTTTCAAAGGAAGCAAACATAGATATGTAGCTAAGCTAAAAAATGTATATTGTAAGCATGAATATACAAAACACGCTGAATATCAGGCAAAAATAGTCAACTTTTCAATAAAAGTTCAATAACAAATAAATTGCAAAGAAGCAATAATTTAAAAAATTGAAAGAAGGCTGCATTTATTTAGTCAAATACAGTAAAATTATGATGTATTATTAGAATTCAAATAGCTGTTTTTTATGTGAACATATTTTAAAATGTATTTATTCCTGTGATCAAAGCTGAATTTTCAGCATCATTACTCCAGTCTTCAGTGTCACATGATCCTTCAGAAATCACTCTAATATGAGGATTTCATTTGCTGCTCAGAAAACATTTATGATTATTATCAATATTGAACATAGTTGTGCTGCTTCATATTTTTGTGGAAACTGTACTACATTTTTTTCCTGGAATATTTAATGAATAGAAAGTTTAAAAGAACAGCATTAATTTGAAATATAAATTATTTGAAACATTATAAATTTCACGTTTGATCAATTTAATGCATCCTGGCTGAACAATAAAAGTATTGATTCCTTTAAAAAAATCTTATTGAGCCTGAACTTTTGGATGGTAGTGAAGAGTTTGCAATTGTCAATCCTTTCTTTTTTTGTGTGCATAGAATACATGCTTAGAATTTGGCCAAAACAGAGAAATGAGAAAGGTTTTTATTAGTTATGAAGGATAGCGGAAATAACAATAATAACAGTAGAATTGAAATCTATTGAGAGAAAATATTCATATATTTGTGTAATATTATTCATTATAGCATTGTCTATAGTTTACATGTAGCAGACAAGTGCTGAAAATCAGATTTGTGTATCACTAAAACATATTATTTCATTTTTAACCAAACATTTTTAACCAAAAACAAAATTCTAATATTTGCAAACAAATTTGTCTTGATGCTGTCATGAAATAAGAGCTACTTTGCAATTCTTTCTTGTAGTAAACCACTGTCTTCTCCTCTGCCCTCCTTTAAAATGAAGAATGGCCTAAAATTACATTAGCACCATCCCAGCCAACAGGGAACATTCTCAGGACGTTCTGCCAAGGTTCTCTCAAAGAAAGTTATTAACAAACGTTCTTCCAAACATCAAAAAGATATCTGGCCTCAAACGTTAGCACAAAAGCATTCAAGGAATGTTGTTTTTTCCTGAAAGTTTATCTGGACGCTTGTCTAACGTTTTTAAAATCCTTTTGTTTCAAAACATCCAGAGAACGTTCAAAAGTAACATTCTCGTAACTTTTGCAAAATCACAAAATGGAACATTCCCTTAATGGTTTCGCTAACGTTTGTATAAATAAGAAGAAAAAAACACTTTTTTTTTTTTTACATTCAAACATTTTGAATGATCAGACAACATTCAGAAATACCATATTACTTCTAAATGGGAACGTTATCATAACATTTTTAGAGTATATTTTTGTTAGCTGGATATCACTCCCAGCCCGACACACGGACGCGTGGCGCGTGTGCGTGGAGCGGATGCACGGATCGCATGGCTTTTGTCTGGGAGGAGACAGATATATCTGCTGGAGCAGGGGAAGTTGGCTGGGGGTGTGAATTGGCTGCTTCTTAAGCCAGTTATCTCGGCGCTCCACACTGCTGGTGCTCTGCCAGCGCTCACAGTCCTGAGTGAGGAGGACATTAATGAGTCGTGGAGGGCTGGGACGGGCTACGCCGCGGCACTCTCTCTCTTCTGCAGGAAAATGATGTGTGCTTGAGAATCCCTGATAATAGCTAACCCAGCTAACAAAAACATGCTAAGAACCTCCTGCCAATGTTCTTATTAAGTTACATTAAGGGAATTCCATTTTTTTTTAACATTCATTCAGTCATTGATTACTCACCCTCATGTCGTTTCAAACCCGTAAGACTTTCGTTCATCTTCGAAACACAAATTAAGATCTTTTCGATGAAATCTGAGAGATTTCTGTCCCTCCATTTACAGCTACACAACTGACACTTTGACACTTCAAAAAGTTCATAAAGATCGTAAAACTAATCCATATGAATTGAGTGGTTTACTCAACATTTTCTGAAGAGACTTTAGCCTATGTGATGAATAGATTTAAAGGGACACTCCACCCATTTGCATTAAGCTTTCCATTGTTAGAAACCCAGTCATACTATTGAATGGTCGTGCAACACTCTCTCATTTTCACCTGAGACGAGAGAAATCCTCTATTTACCTTTTTCACTTCCTCCTACAATGACGCAAAAATCGTCATTTTACGTCATTGTAGGAGGAAGTGTAAGAGTGTAAGATTTCTGTAAAGACTACAAGCACTAGATCCCACCCTTTCAAACCCGCCCATAGGGGGCTGGACCTAATGGGCTAACAGGGCTATCACAGATAAGTGGGTGGGACTTCACTTGTAGATACTGAAATCAATATCAGCCATCTTGTTTATAAGCTAAGCTAACAAGCGCTGTGGAGATACGAAGTTATGACAATGACGAAAGAAACTAAACATGATATGGAAGTAGAGGATTTTGAAATTCTGCTGCTCGAATCCGCTGTTCGTGGCTATCTTTACGAGCCGCAATATAGTGAAGAGCAGCTGAGGCTGCTGGAGGAACAGGACGAGGACGAGGAGCCCGGACTGGCTCGAGCTGGGCGGACTGCTGGTGCCTGTGCTCTCGCTGTGCGCTACGGACACAGATAAGAGTCCGTCTGCTGCAGAGAATTTCAACGATGGCAATTTCTCCTGGACGAAATCTCTGAATCAGACGAGCACACGGACGTTTGTGTTGTGATGTGAACCATCCTAGTTTCGCCTGACTGAACATCCAGGTATCATGCAATAATTCACCACATAGAAAGAAATACAAACGAGGAGTAATTCGCTAATGAGTTTGCCAATGTAACGGAGTTCATTGTTGTGGGAAGAAGGAGGCGGGAACCGGCGAACATTTAAACATTTTAATAGTAAAATAAACAAATACAAAACAAAAGTATAAGCCAGCTGGCCACACACAACAGAAACAAAACATAAAATCAGGCCTGTTCCTTTTGTGCTTCCGCTCCTCTGTGAGAGATATGAGACCACTGCGTCTCACAGGTGTCATTCATTATCACTCGTGCCGTCCTCTCACGTCCCTCGTCCTGCTAACTAACCTGGCTAACAGCCAACTAACTAGCCATTTTGTGTGAAATGACTTTCAAACTCTTTCGGCAGCTAGCCTTGTAGACGGAAGAGTGATTTCTCTGATGTTTGCACGCTGTTCTGGATTAGTGGGAGTGGCTTGCGGAGCTGTGCAATGTGGTGCATTGTGGGAGTTGTTGTCTTACAACAAATGCACCCTAAAGTTATTTTCTGTCTTTTCTCGGTCAAGAGGGCACCAAATTCAAAATTTCTTTTACATTTCGACTACATATATAACCCACTTTCAATAAAGATTAATGTTGAAATGGGTGGAGTGACCCTTTAATAGGCTTTTATTCACATTTAAAAATTCATAAACTCACACATCAGTTGTGGTAAACAGTAGTTCAAGTTCGCTTGCTGTGCGAGAACCATTGAGGTTTGTTCTCGTGTTACGCATCATGTTTGAGCTTCAGAAAGAGGTTTGTTCTCATGCATCAAGCAGGTTCGGTTGAGCTTCTGTTTATGTCCGTTGATAAATGTGTATATGTTAAAGGCACACTATGCAAGAATTGTACCTTAATATAACAGCTTCAAAGTCATTTCGGTGGTAAACAAACTCATAGTAGGGCGAATCATCCTGGTAGTGAAGCTTGGGGGGGACGCCGCTTGAAAAACCAGCAATGCAAGTTTGAGAGGAGCGCCCCCGACAAATCTCGCGAGAATCACTACATGCTTTACGGCAAAGACGTCACACACATCAACCACAACATGAAGCACGAAGACACTTGCGCGCATTTCAGACGTGATACAACAAAGCAAAGAAAAAAAGCAAAGAAAACGCGGTCGGAAGAGACTAGGAAAAGGAAAAGAGAATGAGCCTCTCAACCCGTAAATAAATGCATCGATCTGCAAGTTTTGTTTGAGTTTTTTAATCGTCTAGTGGTATGCAAGTGCACACCATTTCGAAACAAAAACGAGGAGTAATTCAATAATTAGTTCGCAAAGTAACTCTTCACTAGAAATTGTGTGAAATGATTTCCAGGCGGTAGCGTAGAGCTGAGAGCTGAGCATTGCAATGCACTATGGGCATAAAAATAACTGGAAGTGACACCAGAAGTCAGACACATTAATGTCCCCCTGTAGTCAATAATTGTATCCCTTAAAACCCATCTTTGATCACCAAAAGAATTTTGCATAAAAAAATTCTTCATGGCTTAAAATATCTTGAATGTAATTCGACACCCTTGCCTCATTTCGTATACTCGATTCTATGAATATGCAAATGAGCCCCGCCTCCACTCACTCAGCTCAGAGATCCACTCGTTGACGATCACACGTTGATCTGATTGGTTACAAGGTAATTTGTGACGTCAGAAACACCAGCGATTTCACACCAAAATACTCAGCAATGCTGTCGACTTATGAATTTACACATGGTTTGTCTTAAAGCATATTAAAAACACCATATAGACATATAAACAACTTTAAAAGCTGGGTTTTTACCACATGGACTTTAACAAATGGTCAAATTCACTCTTAGCCTATAGCCCATTAAAAATAAGCTGGGCAATGTTTACAAAATGAACACGGAATGCTCCTTTACAGTTTGTATGACCTGAAAAAAACGTTTAGAGAACAATTAACGGTTTCTTGACCATTATCTTAGAGCAGATTTTTGTTAGCTTGGAAGAGCGCGAGGCCTATGGGAGGCAGTGATGCTCGAGAATACAGTCTGCGGCTCGACACACTCTCACACACACACACACACACACACACACACGCACAGCGAGGCAGAGAGACAATTCAGTCCACGAGACGGAGAAGGAAAAAGCATCCGAAACGCTCTCATTCGCGCAGCCTCCAATCTATTTCTCTCTCTCTCTCACTCACACACACACACACACACACACACACACACGCGTGTTCTGGTACCAGGAGGCTCGCGCTGTATTGTTTCGGCGGATGGGTGGAGGTGTACACACACACACACACACACACACACACACACACACAGAGCTGAGGATAAGGCATCACGCTGAGGGTAAGCGCTCCACATCTCGGCTCTCACTCACACACAGGTGCTTTTTTCCTCTCTTTCTTTCTCTATGGCGGCATCCTTTCGCTCCGCCTCATTGGTGCTACCCCCCCCCCCCCCACCCCCCTCTCTCCCTCTCTCTCTCTCTCTCTCTCTCTCTCGAGCTCCAGGGCTGCCTGCCTTCAACCGTCCTCTGTTCTCTTCCTTCTCCTTCCTTCTGTCTGTCTGTCTCTCCTCTTCCTCCGTCTTCCTTCATCGTGTGAAGAATGATTAGCATACAGGAGGCGAGAGGAACTTTCCGGCGCGAGTGAGCAGGAGAGCAAGTGAGCGAAGGGAAGATCGTGGGAACATAATCAGGAGCGATTGGAAAGTTTGAGCGAAGGCAGCGTTTCCACACTGGTGGGTCACTCGTGCTTTATCTTTCTGGCTGGCTTGCTTTACAGACTGAAGAGTTGAGCTCGTACACTGTGTGTTTTATTTACAGTGCACTTGTTATCGCCAGGAGCTATAGGCTATTATAGGCTACTGGATCTGGATCTTAAGATAATTAGCCTATAATAATAGAATTATTCTAAAAACAAAGAGAGAGAAACATGTCGTGCTTTGTTAGATTAACAAATTGTAATCAGGTTGATTTAGTCATAATTAATAAAACATTTAAACAACAGCTTTTAACTTGATAATTTAGATGTTTAGGACAAAACATTTTTACAGTGTAATGATTTTCCTACTCAGTATTTTTTTTTTGTCTTGTATTCCAGAACAAATATCTAACAATTCTTAAGTCAAGAGGATACATTTTTTGAGAAGCAAAATTACACATGAAGTCTTGTTTTCTGGAAAAAATTGTCAAAATTGTTGTGCTGTATATATATGCCAGCAGGGTACGGATCATAATTTTGGTTTTCCTTTGATACATTTATTTTTCTTTCCCCACTGTCAGATATATATTTTTTTATAAACTTGATAGATTTTTCAAACAAGACTTAATATCTTATATCATTTTGCTTTTCATGTAAATGTATAAATGGTTATATATTTGTACTGGAAAACAAGACCAAAATATTGAGTGAGACTATGTTTTCTTGCAGTAGAAGTAACAGAATGTAAGGTTTTGAAACATTTGAAAGAGTTCAGAAGATTATTTCTTGTAATTGTATGCACTGCAGTTGATCTGTGCTGTATCTACATCACGACTGTGTGCTGGACGTCTCTCTGCACATGCTGGATATCTGTGCTTAATGTAAATGTGGATGTGGTGAGTGAGAGGTAAACGTGTGTCTCAGGTCACGAGCTGTTGGGCTTTTTCTCCAGAAGCTTCTGTGGGCTAAGGCTTGGTTTGTTGTTTGAAATGGCATATGCTTCTGGGTTGGACTTACTGTAAGGCTATTCGACTCCCTCATTGTTAAGAGAGTTATAGAGATAATGTGCGCTGCTGGGAAACTTCTGTTTTCTCGAGATGACTGTAGATAAGCTGTATTACATGATGAATGCACAGATATGCCTTCAGAAGAGATTTTAAATGCAGTTGCCATTTTTCCTTCATTAAATATCAGTTGTATGAGCGTTCCCCACCCCTGCCTATATATTTTGAGTTATGGTTTTCATACTTTTGTTCCTTTAACTTAATCATATGTCAACAACAAACTCACATTTCTGATATTTATAAGAAACTGCGGTAACACTTTATTTGACGGCGTCCTTGTTACACGTTACATGTGGTTACTGTAGTAATAACTATAAATTATGCATAATTACATGCAACTAACCCCAAACCAAACCCCAATCCTAATCCTAACCCTATAGTAAGTACATAGTTCATTATTATTGCACAGTGCTTTAATGCATAATTACACTGTAACACGGAAACCTTAAAATAGTGGGTTACACTTTATTTTAAGGTGTCATTGTTACAGTGTTATTATTATAAGTACTGAGTAATATTAAGCAACTAAATGTACTTACTATAGGGTTAGGGTAGGATTAGGATTTGGTTGAGGGTTAGTTGCATGTAATTATGCATAATTTACTGTAATTACTGTGGTGAGTACATGTTACAGTAACAAGGACACTGTAAAATAAAGTGTTACCAAATAGTGTAACCGAAACTGTGAAGGGCATTTAAAGGTTTAGTTCACCCAAAAATGAAAATTAAGTAATTAATTACTCACCCCCATGCTGTACCAACCCCGTAAGACCTTCGTTCGTCTTCGGAACACAAATGAAGATATTTTTGATTAAATGTGACAGCTGGATCACTCCTCCATAGGCTGCCTAAGGGAATGAATCCTGACGGCCCAGAAAGTCAATGAAGAAAATGTTTAAATATTCCATGTCACAACAGTGGCTCAACTATAAGTTTATCAAGCAACGAGAATACTTTTTGTGCGAAAAAACAAACAAAAATAACGACTTTGTTCGACTATTCCTTTTCTTCCTTGTCGGCCTGAAACGAGACTTCAAGAGATTTCCACGACGCATGGGCGAGAATTGCGATCTCCTTCAACTACTTCAGTTAAGTTCTCGCGCGTGCGCGTCGTGGAAATCTCTTGAAGTCTCGTTTCAGGCCTACAAGGTTATTTTTGTTTGTTTTTTCGCGCAAAAAGTATTCTCGTCGCTTGATAAACTTATAGTTGAGCCACTGTTGTGACATGGAATATTTAAACATTTTCTTCATTGACTTTCTGGGCCGTCAGGATTCATTCCCTTAGGGAGCCTATGGAGGAGTGATCCAGCTGTCACATTTAATCAAAAATATCTTCATTTGTGTTCCGAAGACGAACGAAGGTCTTACGGGGTTGGTTTCAGCATGGGGGTGAGTAATTAATGACTTAAATGTAACAACCCAGCTAACTTCTGTTTAGATACTTCTGTTCAAAGAAAAGTACTAATTTCTTCTAGCCATTACGATTAACAATTTTCAATTTTTGATTCTGACTACAATAAAATGGTTCAGTAATTAATGAGAATTCTGTTAATCAGTAATTACAGCCATGTTCTTCAGACATACGTTTTACCAACATGGCATCATGACTTTTGCGTAAACATACACGGCACTTTCAAGTCAAGTGGCGTGTTATCTATACGCATTTTGAGCTATCTGCGTGTATGCGTGTATGTCTACGCCGTTAAATGTCCGAGTGATTCCGCGTGTTAAATGGTTTTACAGACTTTTTTGCATGTACTTCAATATGCATATCTGCGATCATCTGTGTTTCTAATACTAAATTCTAAATAAATATGTTAATTAAGGCCAATAACAATTGATCTACAAATGTTTGCATATTGTACAGTATCAAATATTATGTTTACTTTGATATGACAGTCAAGGCTCAAAATGATTGAAATCAATTCTTACGTCATGCATGTGCACTGTCTCTGATAGGATAGAGATTATTGTATAAATAACACATCCAGTATAGGTATCCAAGTATAGATTTAGTGTAAGGCAGTGAGAGCATGAGGCGTGTGCACAATACAACTCAGTGTGTGAACTGTGATTGAACTGAGGAAAGAGTCTTCATCTGATTCCATTATGCTTTGTATGAAATACTGTTTTAATTTTAACTGTAGGTGATCAGTTCAATACATATCAGCGAGAATATGAAACGTTCACTCCTATGTAAATTCTCTTATCGTTTCACACCCAGATGCTGTTCAATTTTCAAAGGAATTTTAAAGTCTTTGTGCAATTCAGTTCCACACAGTATTTGGAGGGACAGATCATCAATGCATAATGACAATTTTATCAGTGTATTGCTCACATTAATCTATCTACAAAGATTGTTGAATGGACTACATATATCCCACTTTTATGGTGTTTTCATTGACAGATGTGGTCACTATGAATTATCACTTAAACACTTCAGGATGTCTAAAATATCTCAAATAACAATCCACATAGAACAAAAGTAAAAGAGGCAATTTTGTTTAAATGGTATTTTCATTGTGTGCATATTATTGTGTTTTATTCTTTTTTTTTTTGTTAGTACATAAAAGAAAATACAATGCATATTTTTAAGAGAATCCACAATGAACATTAAGGTCTCTTTGGGGGTGTAAAGTATTTGAGTAAATGTAATTAGTTACTATACTTACGTAACTTTTTAGCTACTTGGTACCGAGTATCAAAGATATTTGCAACTTTTACTCTCTACTTGAATACATTTTTGAACAAGTATATGTACTCTTTACTCCAATACATTTTGCAATGCACCTAACTTTTTCTGCAGCAGTTTATTCCTGCTACAAAAGAAGTGATATCGCCATCTTCAGGGCATTGAAGGTACTACTTGTGCGTTTTGCTCTTAAGCCGGGTTCACACTGTACGATTTCAGCCACGATTTGGCCGTCTGAGACAAATTTTGCAAATCCTAAAAGATTCCTCTGATCCTTGGCTAAAATCTGAAGTCTTTTATCGTTAGTTTGACATGTTCACCGTTTCAGTAAAATTTTGACGAAATTCTGGCAGAAGATTTGATTCTCAGTCCTGCAGTGTGACTTCTACGACGACATTTTTCGAAACAAGCCATGACCAAAATGAACGTTAGAGATTTCTTTGTAGCCACCATTTCGATCTCTCATGTAATGCACCGTCACAGAACGTGTCACTGAATACTGATGTAAGTTTTCTTGCTTTGGATTGATCTTGACTGTCGTAGAGTCTGACATTAATGACACCTGAGATCTTACAGTGTGACATGACTTACAGTGAGGATCATGTTCGTACAGTCTGACAAGCAACAATCGTAAAGCACTACTATAAATGCGCATCTGGCTTTACTCGACTTGAATGTGAGTGCATTAGCAGGGATTTGCTGAATCACAGGTGTTTCATATATGAGATGAGGACATGAGGACAAACCAGCATGACTATGTAATTTGATCTACATTATTTAATTTATCCGTCATATTGAAGAGACCTTTCTGGCTATAGGTAGAGGCAGACTGTGATAAACTCATTTCAAAACAGATGAATTTCACACTGTTATTGAACTGAACTGAATCAACACTGAACTGAATATATACTCTGTTGTCTTTTTACCGCTGCTTTACTGCGGAGTTTGAATTTGTCTCACACTTGAAGTTTGCATCAGTGATCGTTATAATCCTGTTTTCTATGAAGCTGCTTTGAAACAATCCGCATCGTATACGATGCTATAAATAAAGGTGACTTGTCTTGAATAACGTCACCATTTACGGTATTTACGGCTCTGCTGACGGACCGATGGCTGATCTTTACTAGGCGTGAAGGCCACAGAAGTAATTTGGATCATGATTGATACGTGTGACGTTCATGCGTTCTGTGCGAGAAAGAGCCGTATCAAACCATGATCTATATCTAAACACTGAGGCCAATTAAAAGCCCATCCTGACTGGAGCGAGTCTGTAACCGAGAGTGTGAAGCAGACGAGTGATTTATACCGTCGCTCACCTACAGACACAACATTCATCTCGCTCACCTGATGGCACCACGGTCCCAGCGTGTCAGAAACACAGGGATCTGCGCGAGTTATGTGCTCTGCAGGCGTAGGGTTAGTCATCGCTGTTCTCTGGGAGAAGGAGAGGAGGAGGAGGATTACCGCTGCCTGTCTTTGAGGACTCCAGCGTCTTAGGAGAGGATGCTTTCAGTGCATCCTAATGTTATTCTCTTCTGTGTGAACATTGTGTCAGAGTTGGAACCGAAAGCATTGGAGCGGGGCGTCATTTGGTTTGATTTCACTTGAACGGCGAGGTGAGACAATTAACTAAAGCTAGGAATCTTTTAAACAGTTTATATATATGACATTAAACAATATGGATCTACTTGGAATGACATTAGAAACCAAACATCAAGAAAGACACACAAGGCACTTCTTTTATTTAATATATTGTACATTTACATTTGACACCTATATGTTGATCCAGGAACATGTCTTACTTGGCAAAATCACTGTGACCGTATGGATAGATGGATGGATGGATGGATAGATAGATATCAGATAGATAGATAGATAGATCAATTGAACCTGTATTTAACGTTACTGAAGTGGTCTAAATCAGAGTAAAAAATAAATAATAATCAGATTCCATGTGGATTGTGCTGTTCACAAAAAAGTCGCATATGACCAAAATAATGGGATTTGGGCCACTTTTGCCTGCAGTCTGAATGTCATGCACTAAACACTGCCGTTACCTAAAACACCCGCTATAGTAAGGAATAAACATGACTGTTCAGCACAAAGGTGAACACAATTTAATATTTGTCATGTTATAATGAAGTTACCTGTTTCAACATTGATAATAATCATAAATGTTTCTTGAGCATCAAATCCTCATATCAGAGTGATTTCTGAAGGATCATGTGACACTGAAGACTGGAGTAATGATGCTGAAAATTCAGCTTTGATCACAGGAATAAATGAGATTTTAATATGAAATATGGCTGTGTTTACAGTTGCCATTAACATCAGCCAATCAGGACACGGCGCGTTTACATTTGATCACATCAAGTGGCCTCTGTATCTGAATAACTGGATTTCTGTCTCCTGCGCGACATTTGAATTAGGTGTGTAATAGGCCTTTACCACGGACGCAGAAGCTTCAAATGACCCGCTAGCATAAAACTACTTTCGTTTCTCCTCTTCTAATGGCAGTGCCCATATAGCATGGGATTTTTGTGGTGTATTCATGTACAGTTGATCACAAATAGGGTACTTAATCCACCAATTTAAGTTTCCCAACATCAATCTTATGATGAGAGAAATAAAAAATTTATTCCGACGCATTTCATGATTGAAAGGAGAGTGCGCAAGCATTTATATAGTCTACTGTATGTGTAGTATGCAGAAAAACGTCACATTGTATTAGACCTCAACAAGGGTAGACTAGACAATACAAAACCTTATTGGTTAAGATGGTACAAATGATACAATGCTGTCATTGCTTTCATTCACTTACTTGACTTTCTGAGACAGTCTTAGATCAAACGGATTGAAGTAGTTTAAATGAAGGAATATTTGATTATTTAAAAATAACTGATCATGTTAAACGAGTCATATCATCCAGGTTTAAGTGCAAATATTATAGTGTGCAAAGAATAGACTATATTGTAGAGACAGAAATGGGAGATTATTTATAATAAACTTGCTGAAACAATAAAAACATATTATATTAAAAAAAATGCATAGCGTATTGGTCTGGTAGCTCTTCATTTAAATCTCACGACTCATCGTTCAGATAATGTTGCACAATTAAAATGAAACACACAGCGTATCAAGTAACTCTAAATAAACAGTTAACTATTGATACCTCCGGACAGGATGACATTCCGATCAGAAATGCATTTATGCTTGTCTTTTCAATGTGCATGTGGACAACATCTGGATACAGGTTGCATGTTAATGCAACCTAAGGTAGATCTTTGGCCAAAAAGGCTCTGTCTCAGTTTAAATGCAGGGGTTTGAGCTATAGAGATGTCGGCCGCATGTGACCCCGCATAGTGGCATGAATATCACTAACATCACGAGGGTGTCAAGCCGTCAACAACTCCCTCACTGTTGGCATTACACACTGTGACAGCTTCCTGGGAAGTTTTCCTTAAGTATGCTTTCTTAAGACACGAGATTATTTAGGATATAATGCCCAAGGATATTAATATTTTCATGTTTGTGATCCATCCGCCAATGCCATTCTGTGGGGATGTAGGATTGGAAAATCAGTCTGGAAATCCTTGGAAATGCTAATTCAAGACTTTCCGCTGGATTTTTAACCTCTGTCTCTGAATATTAATGACATTCAGTGTGCATGTCTGCCAATGAACAGGAGCGTTCCTGATGAAACGTTATGGAGGCAAAAATAGTCCTCCCCGCACAGGGCTAAGAAGAGCAGAGCGATATTGAAAAATGATTACAAAACACCCATCCATAATTCATCAAGCATATTGTTGAAGGCGCGGGACTCTTATTATGGTGCTCTTTAAATCAGATTTGTCGGTTTTGATCAATGTAAAGTCTTCTAGTGACATGACTGGAATATTTGGAAAATATTACTCTGTCTAATGGATAATGGATTAAGACAAGTGATGCCACTGGGGATGAATGTGTAAGAGCTGAAGATAAGAGTACAATCATGATTTGAAGAAGATTTTCTCACTTGATTCTTGCAAAAATGGTTGGATTTGACTTTGAACAAATACACAGAGAAAACTATAATCATCCGAGATGATTATTAGAAGTTATTGTCATCATTAAGGAACAATGATTTTAATTTCTTTTGAAAGTAAATGTATTTACATAGATTAATGGTTAACACATGGGTTTAACAATTATTAAAGGGATACTCCGCCCAAAAAAGATATTTTGAAGAACGATTGGAACCAAACAGTTTATTTATTTTTTTCTACTATGGAAGTCAATGGTGCCAAACAACTGTTTGGTTCCAATCGTTCTTCAAAAGATCTTCCTTAGTGTTCAGCAGAAGAAAGAGGTTTGCAACAACTTGAGGGTGAGTGAATGATGACAGAATTTTCATTTTTGGGTGGAGGATCCCTTTAACCATACCATATTGATCCCGATCCTAAACGTGTGGTTACAGGGCTCCAGACTAACTTTTTGCCTTGGTTGCACTGGTGCGCCTAACTTTTTTATTTAGGTGCACCAGCACAAAATTTAGGTGCACTCAAATTTTTCCTCGTCTCGCGTCGCCTTTAACGCCACAATTTCAAGGTCACCTTTTTATCACGCTCCATATATTCATATATATTATGTAAATGCTTTTAAACAAGAATAAGGTGTAGTTTTATTTATTTATTTGAAGCACAATTATACTGTATATAAAAATATAAATCTTAAAAAAAAAAAATTTAAAGTGCTGTTTTTACATTTTTCAAGTTAGGGCAGGGTATTGACACAAATTTCACAATTCGATTCAATATTGATTATTTTGGATATCAGGTACAATACATGGCAAATTTTCTCAAGAAAAACAAATCTCAACTAATGCTGTAAACTGGGAGTCAGTTGTAGCCCACTGCTTCATTAGCCTACTATAATATTGAAGGTAAAAATTACCTGATTTGTACACAAATACTTAAATTACACTTTTATTTTTTTTAATAATAATAAAGTTATATGAAATATAAACATTTAAATGGTGGCTGCATAAAAACTTACCAGATTTTTTTCAAACAACATGCATTAAATATTGAAAAACATTCAAAAGTATAATGAATATGTAATATGGTGCATATATTAGGCACAATGCTCCTCTAGAGTTAATTTTTCTAGCTAGCTAACGAGTTTATGGGCACTGGATATGTTTTTTCTGAGGTAAATGTGACGTTACATTACATTGTTTACAAGCGTTTTACTGACGTCTTTCCACGGTTGAAACACTGATTGAGCGATTCCATGTGAAAGATACGGATTTCGATAAGTTGTACTCTATCTTTTAACACACTTTCAGATGCTCGTTCATGTTTATTTCGCGCTGTAACTGGTATTATTAATAGGAAGAGGAGATCAAGTGCGCTCCGCGCTGCTGCTTCTCTTGAGCTGAGCTGAGCCAGAGCGATCTCACGCCACAGCGTCAATACACTATTTATGTTTTTGAATTTCAAACAAAGCACAAAGATTATTGCGATTTATGGGATGGGATGCTCGCTACAATGTTCCATTCATTCATCAACTGAAAACAGCATAGCCCAACGGTTCGTAAAAATCAATGAGAATCGATTAAAATCGAGAAATCAATATTTTTTACCTAGTTCAAGTAGCTTACATTTTTAAAAGTTTCTTCGTCGTCTGTTTTCCTGCGTTTATTTAGCTGATGCTGCTGATTGCCGTAACTGATTCTCTGGTGCTCAGGTGACAGTGACAGAACGCAATTTATTTCAATCACACAGTCAGCACGGAGCATTTTAGTCCTACAGGAATATCTGAACCACAGCCAATCAGAGGCAAAGACCCGCCCAATCTCTATCTCTGATTGGTTTAGACCACGATATGATCCAACCATGCGTGCAAGGAGAACAAAAGACTCGTTTGTGGAGAGGCAGCGGATGCGATCATGCGAGAACGTTAGGTGCACTGGTGCGACCTACGAAAAATTCTTGTCGCACCCTTACAAATTTTGGTCGCATGTGCGACCAAATTGGTCGCACTCTAGAGCCCTGGGTTACCAATAGCTATTTATCTTTACAAATCCTAAAGCACAATGATTTTGGAATCACAAAGTGATCATTTTTGGTATCACTTTAATTTAAATATTTTTTTTTAATAACCCATCACTATTCTCTTTCAAAACATGCTTTAACTGCTTTGGTAGCTAACATCATTCATTCGCCCAACATTTCAGTCAACATTCTTGTGCTTCTTTTTTACTTATAACAAAGTTGAACTCTCTGAGGCCAATGTAACTGTGAACATCTAAAATACCGATTGAGACTGTAAGAGAAATGTACTTCTGTTTGCACTATTTCGTCAAAATAATGATGTCCCTTTAAGTTCAAACAAAAATCTTTACCTGGAAAAACGTCAAAGCATAAACCGATAGTGCAGTTTGAACTGACAATGGCTTATGTAAAACTTATGTAAGAATCATTAAGAGATCCAAATGTGATAAACATGGCGATATGGTTATATGACCAATATCCAAACCCAACTTTTGGGATTTTGTGTCATGAAAATGTTGAAATACTGTGCTTTGTATAAAACACGATGACAGACTAATATTCTTTAAGTGAGGCTGTCAGAGAAAAACCATCATACAATGTTCACTATTCAGGAGAATGAAAAGCTAAAATGGTGAGATCTGTCAGCCAACAAATGAAGCTCACTTATTGTTGATTGCATCTCTTTCCATTGTACGAACAGTTTTTTGTGTGTTGAAATTACACATTTAGCTACAAGCACGATTACTTTTAGCTATTGATTTCTTTCACTTCTGCTCTTTACGCTTTCACAATGCCTTGATCGCTCATTTTGACATTCGTACAATCATCAAATGGACTGCCTGTACTGTTTGCAGGCAAGCATGAGGTTAAGCCTCGAATAAAACTCTTTCGACTTTCAGAAAAGCTCTGACAAGAAGACAGCCATCTCAGAACATGTCGACCAATATTGAAGGGTCTTTTTTTTATAGACATTCAATATTGGAATACTACGGAAGCCCTGAACCGCAAGGTGAGAAAAAAAAAAGAAAACTTATCTCGTTATTTCGACTTAATAAGTCGTTATTTCGACATAATATCTCGTTATTACGACATAATATCTCGTTATAACAACATAATATCTAGTTATTACGACATAATATCTCGTTATTACGACATAATATCTCGTTATATCTCGTTATTACGACATAATATCTCGTTATTTCGACTTAATAAGTCGTTATTACGACATAATATCTCGTTGTTACGACATAATATCTCGTTATAACGACATAATATCTCGTTATTACGAAATAATATCTCGTTATAACGACATATCTCGTTATAACGACATAATATCTCGTTATTACGACATAATATCTCGTTATTTCGACCTAATAAGGGGCGCATTCTAATATACATTAAGCTACATTTAGCGTTCTTATAATGAGTTTCTATGGGAGGAAAATGCTTAACGTTAAATGAAACGCTTTGCGTTCAAATTCTGGACTTATCTGGTTTTTGTAGTATACTTTATTATGAGTTTAGTATCATATTGATTAAGAAATGCACGCACAATTATCCGTGAGCTTGATAAATGTTGCAGATATGTTTTAGGCTACTATCCACAAACAAATTGCTTTCAATTTTGTGTGCAAAATTCAGAATTCAACGAATGCAGTGCAACAACAACAATAGTTAAATTAATATTATTATTATTATTAATAATAATAATACTTCGCAGTAGTGGTAGGCTAAGGCAGTGCAAGCCAAGTCAATTAAAACAGAGTTTCTTTGCGTTCATATTCTAGACTTATCTGATTTTTTGTAGTAGGCTTTATTATGATTTTAGTAGGCTTGATTGAGAAATGCACGCACAATTATCCTTGAACTTGATATATTGCAGATATTTTAGGCTATCCACAAACAAATTGCTTTCAAATGCATGTGCAAAATTCAGAATTCAATGAATGTGCAGCAATTGGTACAAATAGAGACATGAAAAAAGAATCGGTACCAACTATTCGTGTTCCTGCTGCACCTCCAGAAGAAGTGAGTGTAAAGTTTTATTAACCTTTATATTAATCTTTGCAAATCACTTGCACGCTTCACGATGAATGTGGCTAAGGTTTACACTCAGGGTACATTATGGCATGTTTTCTATGTACAACGTTCTCAATATAATTCATAATCCCACGTTTATAATGAACAACGCGTTATGGTTATTGTGTTATTACAAACTGAGTACATCAGTAACACATAGCGTTCGTACATCTCACTAAGTTACTCTACCCTGCCAGTAACGTTACATACAAAGATAGATCAAAGTGACATTATGTTAACCAACCATTCAGAAACGTCCTGTTCGAGCCTTAATTGTCGAACTTCTTCGGGGCCGCCATCTTGTTCCGGGTGCGACTCTGGTTCAAACTGATACGATTGCACAGATGTGTCCTCAGAGACTCCCGCTGCCATTCTTTCTCCAAAATATACCCTCAACTGGGGGTCTACTGATCTTTTTAGAAGAATAAAACATGAAAATATCTTGAGCTTGTGTTCACTACAGACCTTATTTCAAGCATTTAACCAAACAACCCCATTGACTGAACTTTTTTTGCCCTACAAAATATGTCATCCCTGTGTCTGAATAATACATTGGTCGTTGTAAATCAAGGTATCTTGCTAACAATCATTTTTGCCCTCTGGTGATTGGGAGACTCATGCGGCCATTCGAACAGTTCTGGTGGCCATTCTGTGGAAGAGTACGAAACAATCTCACACTCAAAACCCGTTTAACTTTGCATGCCCAAACCATAATCATACATTTAGCAAATACCAAGGCAAGTTCATAGAAAGATGTGGAGAGAATTGTAAGACTAAGAGACAAAAGTGTGTCCCAGAGGCGCCTTTGTCAGCGGTTTTTGGGAAGAGGTGAATGAGACCCCCAGGTGCATGCTGGAATTGCATTTGCCCTACTTCCAAAAGCTACATCCTATTGTTCGTCCTGGATTTACTAAGAACTAAGCCAACAACACTCAAAAATCCCCCCAAATTTCACACACTTTTCTGTATTCTGTTGGTCTAACATGGTGGTATATAACTGGCAATGCAGCTATAGCTCCTAGATATTAATTTGTAGGGTCTTTTAGTCTTAGCTTACTGTAAATAAATCCACGCACGAGGCATAATAAAATACAGATAACACTGCATGCATGGTCTGTTTGAAAGCAGAGGAAGGTGCTGCCCGAGTCTTGCTCTGACCTATTTTCCCCAGCCCTGCCCAACACTTGCTGTGTGGAGCTCTGAAATAGCTCATAGAGAAAAGTGGTGCAAGCATTTCCATCTTGCATAACAGGCTGATGGTTCTTTTGGCCTGCCGAGGCACCGAGAAGCAGTGCAGTGTACACTGAGAGTAACACAAGCAAGCGGATAATTGCATTAGAGAGTTTTCAGACTGTTGTGGTGCCACATTTTCTCAAAGTGCTGTGAGGTTGGCAGGCTTTTTCGCCAAACGCTCTTTTTGGGGGGGATAATCTAAGCAATGCTTATGCAAGCAATGCTCAAGCAATTCTTGACACTTCATGCGTGTGAAATCCAACAGCACTGTTTAAGGGAGTGACTAGCAGGCTACTGTAGGTTTTTGTTGAGTCTCTTTGTAGAGTATAGCAAAGCGTAAAAAATGTTAAACAGTCATTTATGGTTCTGTGTTTATGCAACACGCTATCATGAGCAAATGCTGTTCTAGCAACAAAACAACATCATTTTGCGGATGTTTTCACCTCGTTTTAGAGGATTCTGTAAAGCAGGTTTCTGTGGATTTCAAAGCTTTTAAGTCTTTTCCAGATGTAGATTTTGTTTTTATCATGTCATCCTGGCATATTCTGCCATGTGCTCTATCACACAAACTTATGCAATTCATTCAGTACTGTAACCAAAATATCTCTATAATGAAGGTCTTTGGATATCCATATTCTGCATCATCCAAACTAGCAAAAATTTTACACTACACTATTACTTGCACTACTTAGGTGTCGGTATTATTATTTAATGCCTCTTTGGCTCACCAAGGCTGCTTTATTTTTTTAAATGCAATTTATTCCTGTGATCAAAACTGAATTTCCAGTATCATTACTCCAGACTTCAGTGTCACATGATCCTTCAAAAATCACTCTAATATGCGGATTTGCTGCTCAAGAAACATTTCAGATTATCAATGCATAAAGCAGTTGTGCTGCTTCAAACTTACTGACTGTATATCCATGTATTAATGGCTATTTTGGGGTAATCCGGTGAATTAAATACTTTAACGCATCTCAGTTAATTACTTTCTTTTTGTAATTGTAACTTGATGCATGAAAACCAAAATATGCCATATTTGAAGTCTTGTACATGGACTGGATGGAGAATGGCAGTGTGACAAAGCTGGTTTATATCCTGATAAATGTTCATTTCCATGTTTTCTCTCTTGCTCATAGATGAATCATTCATAAAGCTATCGCATTAGGGCTGTTTTCTTACTCCTCCACTATATTCTCTTTTATGTAACATGAGATTATCTATAGCATTGTTTGGACTGGATACAGTTTCTAAACTCTGTCATTGTATGTACTGATTGGGAAAGGATTGTACTCTGGTATTGCGTTCTGGATGAGTGCATCACCAAACCCACTAAAATAATCAAGACTTATTCATGTGATTTAGTTTTATATAAATTATATGATTTAAAATGATAATACGTATACCTGTCTCCAGCAGTCAGTCAATAAGGATGACTAGATTTTATATATTTTTTACATCAAATGGGACGCCAGCAACAGGAGGTTAACATTTTGACCAAAAAAAAAAACAAAACTTTTTTAGACCCAGATATTAGTTTTTCTCAAATTATATTTATGACTTGGTTCAATCCTTAAATTTTGATTTAATATTAATGAAAAAAAATTCTCTTTCCAGTCCAAAACATTCATCCAAAGTGAAACATTTGTTTATTATAAAGATCAGATACTTAATCAATATATTTTCTTTAGACATAAGCCAAAATGTTACTTAATTTAGGTAAAAAAGGCTTTTTACAACTTACCATAAACAAAAACTAAATTAGCTATGATACAAAAGAAGAATTTTCACTTACGATAAAACCATCATTTTTGATTTGACTGATATCAATCACAAACTATAACTATAAATGACACAGTTGTTTCACTTTTATCGGCGTATCTGAAGAACAAAACAAATGGGAATTACAAAAATTGCAGATACTCCAGATGGCTTTTTAATTGTAATTTGTCACCCATGACTAGGTAATAACATTTTTACCAATGTTTTGTAAAAGAAATGAATAGGATTACTAGCATAAAGTCTTTTAAACACAAATGTGCCTAACCTCAGTGAACAGTAGTCCCGTCTGTATAGGTTTTATTCGATATGTGGTTCTGATTGTGGTTATATCTGTACATTAGCACTTTGATGTTGTTGGTGGCGTTGTTGTTCGGCTCACTGGTTTGTGGCTGAAGGGTTTGTTTTAAGCGTGAAGGGCACTGGAATCTGTCATGCCTGGCATGCCCTCTCTGGATACATCTGCCTCTCAGGATGTGTGCGAGAGACGCCGGCTGTTGTGGGCTAAATAATCTGAGTGAATGTGAACGTGCTTGAGACTCCATAGTCCTATAGAAGCGGCGACATCAGGGGATTTCATTTCCAAATCTCTGACATTCACAAGCTTGCTAACCACTAATCCACATCTGTGCGAGGCAACCCATCACCCAGCTGCTGATCATGCTGGGTAATTGTATGAACGGCTGACTGAAACATTTTTTTCCATCATCTAATATGAGTATATGAGAGGTAGAATGTGGGTTAGGAAGGAAGCGTGAGTGTTTGTTAGCATGTTGCTATGCAGTTGCTAAGATGTTACTTGGTGGTTTCTTACTGTCTGAAGAGAA
Source organism: Tiaroga cobitis (assembly GCA_030578255.1). Taxonomy (NCBI): domain Eukaryota; kingdom Metazoa; phylum Chordata; class Actinopteri; order Cypriniformes; family Leuciscidae; genus Tiaroga; species Tiaroga cobitis. The sequence goes on from CM060607.1 coordinate 31,824,402, forward strand.
AATACACCTTTTTGGTCTTCTGGTCTCTGGATTTGTCTCTTTGAATGTCAGGGTGAGTCGTCTCTGCAAGTGCTGTCAGTTTGGGTCGCTTATAATGCAACATACTCATCTCACCAAATTCGTAATGAGAACCTTTTGTCAAAAAAAGAGAAGTGTTTATTAGCAATTAAGCAGCCAAGGAAATTACTCTGTACTGCAGGTAAAGGCAATTTATATCTATTGTAATCATGACTCCTGAAGAGTTTTAGCATGTTTATGGATATAGCCGTGCTAATGTGTTTGGTCTTGGCGGACTGGATCTGCTACGCTGCTGCTACTGCTGTGAGCATGTACGATTTGTTGCTTCTGCATGAATTGACATTCATAAATCCCTTAGCAGATCTAGGCAGGTGGAGCTGGGGGACGTGGAGGATTTTAGAGGAACTCTAAAGCAACCAGTGAAAACAGATCCAGATTATTTAAATAGGACCTATTATGCAAAATTGAACACAGATGTGTGTCCACAGTGTGTGTAAACAACCAGCCTATAATGGTAAAAATCCATCCACTCCTGTTTTAACCCCTATAAATCATAAACAGTCTCTCCAAACGAGCGGTTCCAGATTCCTACTCTTACGTAAACCCATGACTGGTGACGATATGCCCTATTAGCATAGATCCCGCGCTGAGTGAGCCGCAGCAGTCCGACATGACTGTTTCCTCGCTGTTCTGTAATTCAATTTACCAACGAACATAAGAGTCTCCATAGACTCCCGGCATCTGAGCCACTGAGGACACTGTGGTTAAACTCCACAACAACTACATAAATTCCTCAACTAACCATTCAGAAACGTCCTGTTGCATTCTAAGAACTTCTTCCTGAGTCTCTCCATCAGTGTCCGACTACAGTTCGTACATGTAAGGCTGAACACTATCACTGACAATTTCTGACATTTGGCTGCGTGACATTCCCCAGTTTTGTTGTTGCAGTGGGGTATTTGTGGGGTATTTTAAGCTAAAACTTCAGACACATTCTGGGGACACCAGAGACTTATATTACAACTTGTGAAAAAGGGCATAATTTGTCCCCTTTAAATGTTGAGCAAGCAATCTCATTGGCTGCAGAATCAGCAGTGGCCAATTAGCTTCTGCCGTGTAGTTAATTATGTGATTGCTAGCAGATTGCATGTAAAGGACCCACATCAGCCTGCTCTATCTAGAGTTTCATGACTTAACTTAATACTTATCCTTAACAGTATAAAATAATTTGTCAAATTTGGGAACTCTATTTGATGTGGTGCCAGTACTGATGAAAGGCTTTAAATTCTCCTTCAAACATTAGAAGTCCCAGTGCTGTTGGACTGTTATATCAGCACTGTTGGAACATTGCTCAACCAAAAAGATCCAAGGACCTATTATAAAAATGGTGATAAGCTTTTTTTTTCAAATCACTAATCCGAAGTATGACCAATAGTAAGTTTGCTAAGTGCTTGCTTAGAAAACATCACTAATAATCATACATAATATTTTAAACAAATAGTCAAGTCGCATTTATTTATATAGCGCTTTAGACAACACAGATTGTTTTAAAGCAGCTTCACATTAATAAACAGGAAAATAACAGTGATAATGTTGTCAAATTAATCAATTATGAAATGAATTCAATTTCAGCCATAAGCAGCTCTCCAAAAGACAATAAATAGTGTTATCATCCAGCTCAAGTCAGTTTAAACTTGGTTCTCATCCGATGGCGTCAGTGCATTTAAAGTGATATTACTGAATATTAATTGTCTTTTAAACTAAAAATAACAAAATCTATCATGTTGTTGTTTTCAGAATGAGACGTATCAGAAGCTGATGTGTTTCATGTGTCATAGGCATGAAGGATGGTTCCTGGAGTGCGGAGGCATGTCGTGTATTCTCTCTCATGCACAAATGCGTTAACGTGGCTGGCTGCTCCCGCTGTGACGGGGTGAGGTTTGTTGTGGCTCCGCCCCCAGAGCTGCTGGTGTTGGCTGGCTCCGGCAGTCAGTCAAACTGCAGGATGGTGTGCGGATCTAGTTGCGTGACTGCTGGGCAACACCTGTCACACAGAGTGTTCCTGTCTGAGACAGATATGAACTGACAGCTCGAAGGCTCGCTCTCTCTCTCTCTTGAACTTCCTCTCAGGCCTTGATTGCAATCTCAGGGTTTGCAGAGAGGAACAAAAGGACATAGCACCATTCCATATATCTACAGTATAGGCTAAGTGTGCCTGGATTATAGTATTATAATATTGATAAGTTATTGTGCTGTTGTTTCAGTGGCGCCTGCAGCTGTACACAATGTGCACACTTCGTTGGCTATGTGAAATCAAAACTCAAAATGTATGGCCATAAGAAGTCTTAAATAACAAAAAGTGTAAATCTTAGCATTGTTTAGTAATGTATTAAATTGTATTTGTTTGTTTTTTTATCATACTGTTCATTCATTTCAATGAACTGTTCCAAATACTGATTGTCAGTCACTCAACCCTGCATGACATTTACATACAATGTTTTTTTTTTCTTTTTCTTTTCTCGGAGAGAGGCTAGCAGTAGCATATCATCAGTGTAACAATGAAAACTAACGCCATGCTTTTTAATGACATCTCCCAAGTGTAGCATGTACAGGGTGAAAAGCAACGGTCCTAGTACTGAGCCTTGCGGTACTCCATAATGAACTTGTGATCGATATGACACCTCTTTATTTATTGCCACAAATTGGTAACGGTCAGATACGTCTGATTTAAAGCATGCGAATGGAATGCAATTTCGGTTTGAAAAATAACTTGTTTGACAACACATTATTGATGTATTCTTGAAGATTCAACCAGCAGTTTGAGCTGCTGTTCATACATTTCAGGACCCTGGACAGCACTTCAGAGAGAAAGCCAATGACAAAGACTACAGTATACCGTATGTGCTACTGCCTTGCACAAAAGCCAAATGGATCATACTGCATTAGCTTTAGTACTAATCACCATCACCTTTAGGGACTTCCTAAAGGCCTATCAGTGTTATTACCCTGACATTACCAGTCATGTTGTTTTGTTCCCTCCAAATGAGAGAGTATCAGTATAACCTCAGACTGATGATGTTTAGTCTCCCATGAGTAGTGCTTTTCTCAGATGATGTGGCCGATGGCAATCTCCTTGTTTACAATCATATGGCTCCGGCTCAAAAGGTATCCCCTTATTTTCCATTTTTTTCTTTTCCCACAAGAGCTTCATAATTGGAGGTTGCCAGGGCAATACTGGACTGAAAATAAAGAAGAAGACAGATGTGCATGTGTGATAATTAACTCCTTCCCAATGAAGAGTCATTGGCCTGTAAGGCACGATATATCGCGCTGCCAGCCCGAGCTAAAGGGCATGTGTTGGGAATCTCACAGTGGCCAGCAGCATGCTAATGTCACACTTTTGATGAGGAGACACACTTCCGAAATGTGACAACAGCTTCACCCTTGGAGAAAGGCGAACAAGAGGCAGACAAACAAACAAAGAGCGACACAGATTGAATCTTTAATAGCACACGCATGGGAAGGATTTGTCAGTGAAACAAAGCAAGACCTCAAAGAAGACCTCAAAGTATTTCTCTGCCGGGATTATTCTGAAACGGCTTTTGTTTATTGGACGGCTGTCTTCAGCGTTCAGCGAGAATCATGCACATACGTAATTATTAAATTAGGTAACCTATTAACAAGGGTAAACCAAGCTACCTCTGCAATTGAATTATTTATACATTGGAAGATTTGTAATTCTTATCCAAATATCTGTGCAGTTTTACTGAGTTACGCATAGGCAACTTTTTTTTCTAAATTAAGTCTAACTCATTTCAGAGCAACAAAAACAATGCGTGTTATACCTCAATCTATCATAGGTTTTACATTAAAATGCAACCAATGGCAATCTCTATAGCTCTTTTGGCGCATTTTGCTCTCAGCCACTCTCTGAATGGTGGAATTTTTTACAGCATCATGGGTAATGTAGTTTTTTACCAGTTTTGTCACTGTTAAACACAGTTCTTAAACATAATTTGAAATAATGTGAACTAATGGCTTCAACAAAAGCATATACCATCGATCAACAGCCTTAATTTTTATAAGTTATCCTTAAAAATATATTTCCCTATAGAGCAAATTAATGGAGTTTTTACTTGCCAATTCTATTTAGATCACACGCTCCCTCTTTTAGATGAATCCAGGTTCAACAACATAGGAACGAGAGTAAGAACTAATTCATATGTGGACACACCTATTGAGCAGAAATATTTCCCGAGAACCTTTTCTTTGCACAAGAACAACAATGTAAACACACAATGTCATATGAGGGCAGTCCTTGGAGTAGCCAAATATGAACCATTGCCATTCTGTCATGCTTTGTTCCATATAATGCATAATTTGACAGATCCTACTCGTAAATACAATGTGCATGTGTCTCTCTGCCCTGGCACGCTGCGTCTTTTGTCCTGTAGCAATTAAAACGTCTTTGACAAAGGCTGTTTCTTCAAGCACCGGCTTGAAAACACCCTGCTCTTTGACACGAAAGCAGGAAAAAGAATGATATTTACTGCAGCCCCATGCTGAGCAGAAACAGAAAAGGAAAGCAAACAGGAAGAGCTCAGTGCAGGGAAGACAAGAACTTGTGAGGGATATTTTTAACTGTACGATAACAAAAATAATAGGAAGTAGGAACCTAGGCACAAATAATAACATGGCAACACTCCCTTCAGCCTGCAGGACAGTGTGAGGGGGTTGATAAAGAGACAGTAGCAGAGCGTGACTGAGATGAGATGTATCATAAGCTGAGGTTGTTTTGATGGGGCAGGGAAGTCAGTTTACTCCACCACTCCAAAAGAGAGAAAGGAGCATCACATCTGGATTGAGTGCTTCTGTTACAGCTAATGTATATTTTCTTGGTAAAAACCCATTACATTAAAAAAAAAAGGTCACACACACACTTTACATGAGGTGTTTTTAACTATACATTTACATAAAAAAGTATAATTGTTAGGTTCAAAGTACTTAAAGTGCTCATGTTGTATTGCAAAAACACTTTAGCTGCTATTGGTGTGTGATACGAGTAAGGTTAGGACAGGTTTGCGTGGGTTGTATGGGTTGAGAAGACAATGTTGAGGAGGGATGAGTCATGATTGACCTAGTTTTGTCACGCAACCAGACCGTCAGACTGACGGCAGAAGGTCCGGAGTTCATTGTAGCTTTCATTGACCAAGGACTGCCTAGATAACATCTGACTGATGTAAAGCAACCAATCATAGTTCATTTGTTCAGAGTCATGTTTAGGGGCGTGAAAATGTAAAGTCGATGTCCCTATGATGTTTCGGTATACTACTCTTGGATGGCTTTTAAAGAGTCTATGCCATGAACTTCGCTTACTTCACATACTTTTGAAAATCCAATGTTTAGTTGATCCTGATAAGTGTTCATTGTCACAGTTGTAAACACAACTGCTTCTTCCATGAAGGGATTTGGTGTCGCCAATCAGATGCACAGTCTGAATAAAAAAGTCACACATAACCACGTCAATTGGAGTGAATTGGCTAAATCCAACTGGAATTTCATTTGGAAGCGGTGGTTTAAATCTTTTCTAAACCATTCGATAGGACATGTAAACACTTGATCGGATTGAGAACTGAAACTGGAAAGTTCTGCACACGTGTAATGACATATAAATGGTGTAATGATGTATGATGCATAGAACGGGCTGTTGTTGTTGAATATAGTGTCATACATGTCGTGTCAATCTAAAATTCTCCCACAGACGTATTGTTTTGAACGTGGGAAGGGGCGTTTGCACTCCTTGATCAATATAAGCAGCTCAGCACAACGCTTCATGCGCTTGTCGTCTCCTAATTAGAACCCTAAATAGATAAAGTCTGCTTTTTTAATCAAAGAAAAGCAATGGTTGTTTAGTTAGTATGTGCCAACAGTGGGAAACTCAGTATATTTGTGCAGTGTGACATACAAACGCGCACATAAACCCGATCACTTATGTAGCGTTCATGTAAACACTATGTTCAGATGAATCAATCTGAATGATTTCATTATATAGCCCATTATATAATTAGTGATACAGTCTACAAATGCTGCACATTGCATTACATTGCCAACAGTAAATTAGCGAAATTTCACAAGCAAAAACATTCCATTGTCCATTGTTAGTAGTGTAGCGATGTATGGTGCTTAGTTCACAGAGGTCACTTTCAAAGCAGCTTTCTGTTGGTCAACACAGCGAATTCGCTTGACCAACTTGACCCCGATGTGGAAATCCTTTGCATTTACCATTGTCCAGTGAATTTTCATGGGCGAAATCCAGTCATTTCATTAGGACTCCACGTGCTTTGGAATTTTGCATAGATTCCAGTTGAAATAACTGGATTTCGCCCGAGAAAATTCACTGGACAATGACGAATGCGACTGCACACTTAAGTTAGATTCTGTTTGCAGGATGTATGCAGCACCACTCCATTAGATGTCACTGTAACTTCTGATCTCAGTCTATTCTTGCAATGATTACTTTGAAACTTAACTTTGTTTCTCAGTGAACTGATCCAGAAGTTATGGAACAGCAAGATAATTGTATGGAATTGATTGATGGATTTCGCCAGCTCTAGCTATTGTGGTGTGAAATACAGTATGCATCAGATGGCCTGTGAACTGAAGGATGAGGGTCAGGAGATCGTCAATGAGCTGGACCTGTTTTAACATAATCTACAAAGGCTCCTTTAACACTTTATCCTTGGTTAACCCTTCCACAGAAGTCTTAAATTCATCCCCTTTGCACTTTGCCACTAGTAGTTGTTGAGGAAAGCCACTGACTAGTTCATTTAAAAATATGCAGTTTTATACATCCCTATTGCTAAAGAAGCAGTCCAGTTATATCCATAGTAGGTACGCGACATAATAACAACATTAATAAGATATTGATATCACCAACAACTGGTGTGATAAAAAAAAATAACTTGAAGAACTCAAGGCAGGTCATCTTTAATAAAGTGATATCTTCATGTATTAAAAAAGATTCACAGTGAACTCTTTTCCCATCAGTGTTTTATTTTTAAGTTGCCAGCCAGCACCAGCATTTTTGATCATATTCACAACTTTCATTGCCCCCGGGATATTTTATTGCATGAATATGTAAACACTCTATAGGCTATATCAAAAGAAAGAACAGAGCCTCTGCTTAAATTCCAATTTTCATTCTTTTTTTGTCAGCGCTTGAATGTGGGTAAGTTTAAAACACATTTCAAAGAAAAAGTGGAGAAAACTGTTTTGTCAAAGAACAGAATCAGAACTCTGATCAAAACATAGAGGGAGTAGATCGAGTTCATCAACACCCCAAAGCTTCACAGTTTTTACTTCTTTGTGGTTTCAACATTGTTCTCTGTAACGTTAGGCAGTTTTGATTTATATGCTGTTGAATGTTTGATTATCAGCGTAATTGCGTGTAAGCAATCTTGTATCTACTGCTCCTGGTTTACGCAGATCTTCTTCTTTGCTTGTCTTTAGTTCTGGAAATACTGTTCTCTTTCAGACGTGGCCCCTACTGTATAATAGTGAAAACACAGATTGCCAGAAAAAACTTGTCAATTGCGAGGAAGCCTTGTTTCATTAATGATGGAAAATCTCATCAATAGCAGGGAAAGAGTTAAAGTCAATGATTTGACGACAGATGACTAAATAATATCTGTATTAACGTATACAGTGACAAAGAGGAGCACAAGGAACTTCTATTGCTTGTTAATTTATAAATCCAGTCCTGAATATGGAGCTCGTGTTTTTGGAAAATATATGAAGTCCAATGAACAAGGCTGCACTTAAAATCTGGATATTTACATATTTGGCTGATGGTTTTATCCAAAGTGACTTACATTGTATTCAAGGTACACATTTTCTTGTTCTTGTTTTCCCTGGGGATTAAACCCCCATGACCTTGACATTGCTTGCGCCATGCTCTACTGTTTGAGCTACTGAACAAAGGAGAGACTGCGAAAGGGCAGGACCATTTGCTTTGCACATTCAACAGGGGCCATAAGAGGCATGTTGACATTTCTCGAGATTATTTTATCCATTCAGTATGCAAGTAGTCAATAAAATGGATAAATATAGTATGTGAGCATGGCTGAAATGGATACAAAGGTTGTTCTGCCTCATCACTAGACTCAGATCGATAGGCAACTTGAATAAATATATTTGAAACGTTTGAAAAACTGACCAGAACAATGCTTGAATATTTTCAGAGCAAAACAGAGACCCCTGGGTCTTTTGTCATGTGGGTGGAAGGTGAATCCAGGCGCAGACGGGATGCAGTGACAAAGTTTATTATAAACAGAAAACAGAGAAAACAAAACCCATGAGGGGGCAAAACAGAACTGAAGGGCAGTACACCAAGACTAAGACAAGAAAATAAACTAGGACTAGATACTGACTTGAAGACTAGAGCAAAAGAAACAAACAGCTACACAAACTCACAATACTTATCACAAGATTCAGACAAAGTACTCACAAAGAGTTACACACATTAGTTGACAATGTACCGACACAGGATAGCAAACACAAGGGGATTAAATAGGGAGAAACTAATGAGGGGAACAGGTGACACAGACTAGGTAATAATGACAAGAAGAGGATAACAAGGGGGCGGGGTATCTAACGAGACAACACAAGCACATGACCCAAACAACAGACCATGCGCTTGTACACAAAACATGGTTCTGCCATGATCCTGCCACAAAACTAGGAAAATCAAGAACATGATGGCAGAATCATGACACTTTGTTGGGACAGCCCAGGGTTGTATTTTCTAAAAGCATTATAAGCCGAAGTAAATCACAGAAATAGCCATACAAATCTATTACAATATTTACAATATTTGGCAGTTTCCCAAAAGCATTATAACCTATTAAGAACTTGAAAATCAAACCTTAAGTGGTACAAATGTTACGTTTTATACATCTCTTGTGCTAAAGTAGTCCAGTTCAAGAAGATTATCGAAGGTAGATAACCACACAATGAAATTAAGGTATTCCCTGATTTCAGCAATTGTTAGTGACATTAATAAGAAGTTGAAGAACTCAAGGCATGAAGAACTTGAAAATCGTTGTAGATCTAGTGCTCTGGTGTAATCATGGAGGTTTCTACTTTTTTTATGACATTTGGGATATTTAAAGGGTAATTGTTGAGGCTGATAAAAAGGCTGAAGATTTGCAGCCATGCATGAAAAGCAGCCATATTTCACCTACTGTTTCAAAATAATCCAACAGTAAGTACTGATGGACCATGGTGTGAGTTATTTTGAATTTCATTTCATACATTTGTTTCATTAATTTACGTAACTCCATTGTTGGATGTGTATGGATTCACAGTAAATATTGTTTGATGCATCTTCATTCATTTTTTATCCATTAGTTAAAGATATCTTGCCACCAGGGGCGTCACTAGGCCCTTTTTAGGGGGGCTTCAGCCTATGCTAAATGCTACACAAATTCGTGTTCGCTTCAGTCTTGTTTTAATCAGATTCAGCGCGTTCTTCATCTTAAATCCGCAGTGGCGCCGAGCAGAGAGCACGTCAAAAAGAGAGGAAAGTGTGTGTGTGTGTTCATCTGAGCCCATTGGTCTGTCACTGCTCGTCAATGTCAGAATATTTGAGATGACCAATGAAATCAAAGTAGGCGGGCTTTACATTCACAGACGCTGAGCGCGAATTTTAGCAGCACAACTCGACGCTTCAGTGCACGGGCAAGTGCGAGATAAGATGCAAGTAAACTTATAACGTTATATATTTGACAGTTTTTTGAGGTCATTAAAGTTAAACGAATGACAAAAAATAATCAGGAAACTTATATAGTTTTGTCTAATTTCACCCTTTTGAACTGAAATTAGGCATGTAACGTCAGCCTAATGTAATCATTCGTTTACTGTCATTGTGAGTGGACAAAAAACATTAACAAAGCCGTTTTCATCCTGTTAGGTACAGGCTTAATAATGAATGTGTACATATTGAAAATATACCTAATACAAATTGTAGCCTTTAGTAAATAAAAAAAAAGCTCAGCTTTAGGAGGGGAAGAGAAAGGGCACGATGAGGAGACTGAAAAACAAAAAGGAAGATGGAGATGAGGAGAGAGCAGGTATTGACAAATAGTCTACTGACATAGTTTTAAAGCTATTTCTTATCCTTTTTTTGGTCTTCAAACGTCTTGAAAAGCACATTTCAGAGATTAAAAAATTTAACCCCCAAACCTCCACCTCAAAGGTCTCTTCTCAGGTCTCTTCTCAGGACCTCTTTGGTTATAAAGCCCTGTCTACAGCCCTGTATTAGGCATCAGAATCAGGCATAAGATCAATAATGAATGTGTAGCCTTTAATGTGAATTAATTTTATAAACTTAGTTACCTTTCCTAGTAGTTTTCAGTAAATTATCACGTCTGAGAAAATGATTCATAGGCAAAATCAACCAGTTGACCCCCAAAGAGAAAAAGAGTGTGATGCTGATGAGGAGAGAAAAATAATCAGCTGCCAACTGAAATGGTTTTATCCCAAAAAAATTGCCTTCAAAACATCTTAAAATGCACATAATAGTTCAGAGAATTAAACATTTTCTCGTGGAAACCCCGAACCCCCCTAACTAACACAACTCAAATTCAGGACTACGGTACAGTGATTATAAAACCCTGCAATTGCATGGTAATGAAAGTGAGCATTAGACCCTAAATTAAACTTTTACCTTTTTTATTTTATTTTTTTCATTTTATTCATTGGGGGCTTAGCCCCCCTAAAAGGAAAATCCTAGAATCGCCCCTGCTTGCCACTCATTAAAGTGGTCCAAAAGTTTGAATGTGGCAGAACCGAGTTTTTTAACATTCTTCATTAGACTCATGTCATGACCAATATGATTTGTCTTCATGATGATTGGGTAAATTGTAGGGATGCACCGATCAGGATTTTTGCAGTCAATACAAACTATATATTTTTTTGTCATCATGATTGGCCGATACCGATCATTCAAGCTCTATAAGTGATGTAATCTCTTGGTTGATGTTTACTGTAACACTGTTTTACCCTGAAGGCATTTTTAATAATTGCACGTGATTTCAAGTGGTATACTTAAAAGTAATAGCTTACAACTCAAACAAGGTGTCATCAAGTACATGGTCTCATTAAATAGAAAACCAACATTTTGAAGAAAACTGATTTTGATCATATTTGGAGGCTTATGTTACAACACTGCTGAGAAAACCCGTGGAAAAGTGATGCAATTTTGACTTATTTAATTATTATTAGTCATGCTTGACATCATGATATCTGAAAGTATATATGACAGGTCATGATCATGTCAACTGCATCTGCGCCAAACTTTGTGTTGATATCTCAAAGCAGTCAAAAGTTTATAGCATTTGGAAAGATGGTAGCCTTTTTATCAAAAGTCCAAAAACCTATCCAAACAAGTGATCTGAGTGTTTTACTGAACATAAGAACTTCTTACATGTGTAAATGCCACAACCATAAAAAAATATTATATTATTAATATTATTATTAATAAACATAGAATTGCATAGAATAAGCAACACGTAATAAGATCCTGGTAGATGAGTGATGATCTTCCAGCGCTGTTTGTGCACTCTTATATGACACACGGTAAATCAAGACCTGTCAATCTGAGTGATCGATCCAACCCAAGTGTCTGATTGGTCTCTGCACATCGTCCCGTCCCACTATACCCGAGATCCAGTTTCCTGACATTGATCGCGACGGGTACGGATCCCGGATGTCCTATAGCTTTAGCCAAGCAGCATGTCATGTCACTCCATGAGGATTTTCTCAAGATCTCCGCATCATGTTATGTTTTATGTGAGCTTGTTTGAATCGAGACAACCTCCTCTAAATAAAGATGTGCAATTTACTATGGTTTACTTATGTTTCGTAAAGTTACAAAGCCGAATGTGGCACAAAAGCCTCCTCTGTATACTGTTTACATGCGCGTTTACGTAAACTTTTTATGGCTTTATGTAATCAAATTGCAATCAATTCATGTGAATGGCCAAATTTAGTGACTACCGATCGAGTGATTATCAACCGCTATAGATCTGTGGCCGATCGATCGAAGCATCCCTAGTAAATTGGGATAAAACTGCTGATGTAAAGATGTTAGCATAACAGACAAATTGTGAGAAGGCCTTGCAGGGATGGATGCTCTAGCTTTCCTCTTTCACTGCCCATTTGAACCATCTGTAATCTGCCCTGAGGGGTTTGCCCTTCAATGCGCTTATGCAGCAGTTGCTTTGTTTCCTTGATGTACAAGTCAGGGCATTCTTCATTGCACTGAACTGTATATTGCTTTGTGTTTTGGTGTTAGATCCTTTGGGTGTAATAGTTCTAGTGTGCTGAAAGGTTTGAAATATATGGGGACATTGTGTTTGTTGAAAATCCTCCGGAGGTTTTCAGATTCTCCAGTCGTATACTGTGCGGAAAGATGATATCGTTGTTTTTTTTGCCGTCCTCTTCTGCCCGTTGCCAAGCTTCTTGTGTGTGTTTACTCTTTGATTTTCTGATTAGTTTGGACATGGCATAATGTTTTGATGACAGCAACCTTATTTTCAAAGATATGATGGGGATCTCCAACATACATAGTAGGGATGCACGATATAGGATTTTGGCCGATATTTGATATGCCGATATTTTCAAACTAATTTTGCCCGATGCCGATACCGATACCGATATATTTGTATTTTTTTTAAGTGCAAAAAAAAAAGCTTATTAAAGCTTCTATTAAAGTTCTCAGTCAAGAGCAGTGTAAGGCCTGCTAAATCGATCCAATGGGGGTACTCGATTACAGGTGAAGGTTTCACGCGTGTTCCGTCTTTCCCATGGCAAAGTGATTTTCAATTAAATGCAATACATTTTATCTTATGTATTAACTCGTTTCATCTGACTCCATAAAATGAAAAAGGTTTAACAATGATATCTGTGCATCATTAAATACACGTTAATGTTTGACTATTCCTTTATCTCCAATGAACATAAAGTCAAAGTCTGTTAGAATAATCAAATATAACAATTTATTATGTCAGGTAAAAGTATTATGCCAATTTCATAATCAGTTCAAAGACCATCAATACAAAACATCAAATGTTTCTAGAACAAAGAAATAGATGCAAACCCAACATTTAAGAAATAGGCTACATGAGCTTAACCTCATGGGCTATCTGAAATACAGAAAGAGCCCTGATCTTCCAGTTGCATTTCCTTATATACCATGACCTCATTTCATATGTAAGTTCCAGTGGAAATTTACTGGTAGGTAACCATTTGCTTAGTTGTAATTTGCATTCAAACAAAAGGCCAGAAGGTGTTAACTCCAAGACAAACCCTTCTGTGTGAAGGATATTTCTATATTCTTAATAACCTTATTACCTTTTGTTTTACTTCTTTTGGAATGAGACACTCGTACCAGCCACCCTGAGACCTTTAAAATGATACTAAACACAATCCTTAATGATAATCATTCACATTAAAACCATACATATATTCTTATGTGAGTTTCGGGTGATCTGCAAGAGTGGGGGGAAGCTGTGTGTGTGTGTGTGTGTGTGTGCGTGTGTGTGAGAGAGTTGTTCACATGTTAATTTGCAAGCAAGGTCCTTTGTCTTCGGAGACCAGTGGTCAGATAATTTCTCTTTAACCAGTTTTCTTCAGTCTTACAGCAGTGAGTGAGTTCCTCTGTGTTTTGTTGTTTTATTAACATTAACGGGATAGTTCTCCCAAAAATTTAAATTGTCATCATTTACTCTCTCAAGTTTCTTTCTTCTGTTGAAATTATTAAAGTTATTTGGGAAAATGTGGCCAACCAAACAGTTGCTGTACTCCAGTGACTTCCATAGTATATTTAAGCACAAGAAAGAAATGAATACAGGTTTGGAACAACATTAGAGTGAGTAAATAATGACAGAATTTTTATTTCTGGGTGCAGTATCTCTTTAAGGACAAGCGGCAGCGTACTGTCTCTTTAAGAACTGCACGCGATGCGTCTAATATGCGCGCATTTGACAAGCAGATTTTCTCTGCTTTCACTTTAGACATAACCAACTTTGTTTATGTAAACCTTGTGTGTATTTGACAGTATCAGCGCAATAAGACTCGAAAGATTAGTCCAGTATGCAGGCGCTATGACGGGCTTTTAGTTCCTGTGAGCGTCGGGTGTAACGCGCTCAGAAAAGCGGATGTTAGAACAGCGCATCAGCACGTGAATGATATGTTTACCTAGCAAGACTTTGACGCACATGCAAATAATGCACTTTTGTGAATTGCGGTGTCCCGTGAGTGTAACTCTACCTCTGAGTTTACATGTGATGTGAATGTACGTCACGTTGTACAGTATGTTGAGATGAAGGCACCAGAATTGAACTGATAGAATGCACGATACTATGTTTTTTCTTTAAAAGCAGATCTTGGAGACATTTTAATTGCCCACGATCAAAAACCGTGAGACGCACACCCCTAGTTGGAAGTTTAACACGCCACCCTATCGGCAAGGCTCATCGGCAGAAATATTCATATCGGCCTATGCCGATAATGGTCATTTTAAGCTTTTATCGGCCGATACCGATGTTGTCCCGATATCATCGTGCATCCCTAATACATAGCCCTCAAGTAAGTGACTAGAGGTCACAGAGAACTGAGGGAGGAAATATAAATATCATGAAAATACACCAGGGATTAAGAAGAGGTACAGACTTTAAGTGGTGAATGTAAGATGAGGAGCCAGTTGCATGACGTTGAATTCCTGATCCTAATGCTGCAATTTAGGGGTTCAAATAGTGTACAGTAATCCTGGTCACATCACCATTAGCTTAAAGCTTGTACACAATATTTTATTTTTAGATTATACAATCTACTGCAGGAGTCTCAGAGCACAGCTATAATGGGATCATGCTCATCCAATCTTTCATTCTCACTGCTACATCTAGTTATAGGCTTGCTACTCACAACTCATGGCCTAACTACAATCAGTTTATTAAAACCTCTACCAAAAACCAAACGTAAAACTTGCTGATGCTGATGGATAATGTCAAGGAAGTATGCAGCTCCACTCCAGTAGATGTGACCAATTATGGATTATGGATTATGGATTTTGGATTTCGCCTTTTTCCAGGGGCGGAGTGGCAATCGGGAGAGTCTGGAGTTTCCCCGGTGGGCCAGTAGTGTTTCGAGGCCGCGAGGGCCGGTCTGATAATAGTTATACATTGCAAGTTCTTAGCAACACCATCCGGCGGACTGGTGTGTGGCCGCTGCCCGCTGGTCAAACTGTGCAGTCTCTCTGCTCAACCGGTAAATAAATGCATCTAACCGCTGACTTCGTCTGAGTTCTTAAATGGTCTTGTGGTAGATCTTTTGCCAAGCGTGTCAGAGGTTACGAGTTCTAATCCGCACTCGCGTAGTTTTTTTTCACTCTCATCAAAACCGAATCATTGGTTACAGTCTAAATCAAGTAGCGGACATGAGCACTCAGCTTGATTTAAAAAACAACACATTTTAGTGCTAGATCTCTTATATAATAGCAAACTAAATGAATGCTCTGCTAGTTAACTGGAGATGTTTTATCTATTTGTATTAGGTGCATCCGTGCAATGTTTCAAAACGTGGTGGGTGACAATATCGATCCTGAGAAAAGTGGTGGGGACATGTCCCACCCGTAAATTACGCCTATGATGACGACGACTTCACTGGATCTAAACAAATCAACCCATACCCCCATCCCACGAGGGCCGGTGGTCTAAGAAATTTCCCGGTAGATTTTTTGGTCCCACTCCGCCCCTGCCTCTTTCTTAATCGTGCCACGGACACTTCTTTACCATTATATTCACACAGTAACTTTTAACCACAGTTAGGAACGACATCACAGTATAATAATTCTGCCTGGAATCAGGCATGTTACTAATTGAAATGGAATTGAAACATGCTTAACTCACATACGACTCTTTAGCAACTGGCTTTTTTCTTGAGACAACCAATCGTATCCTCACTGATGCTTTTGAGATATGTTTTTTTTAATTTTTTATTTTTTTTTAATTTTTTTATTAACTTCAATTTCAGAAAAGGGTACAAATCACAAATAAGTAATCAACATATACATAACAATATACAAAAATACAACACATAAAAAGAATACAATACAATTTTGCCAGGGGAAGCTTACGGACCATTACAAAGAGAAAGAAGACCATATGTTGACAGTTTTAATTGCCTTTTTGTTGTTGGAACCAGAAATCAGATTAATATAATGTGCAACTTCGTGGAGAAACAGTACAAAATTAGGGTTTTTAGCGCTAAATTTGGACTTATGAATGTGAAATTTTGCCAAAAGAATTAATAAATTTATAATGAAGTACCTCTTATCTTTAGTTTGACTTTCATAAAAGCAAAACACAACATTCTTCCATAATAAGGCAAAGTCTTTATAAATATGGTCAATTATGAATCTGCTGAAATTTTGCCAAATTGTTCTGGTGTGTGAGCAATACCAAAAGAGATGCTAAACAGTTTTCTGGGTGATCTTCACAAAAAGAACATTTTGTATTGATGTCTCTTTTAAATTTAACCATGTAATGATTAGCAGGGTAATATTTGTGAATTATTCTGAAAGACACTTCTTTCACCTTATTTACTATCAAATATCTGTGAGGAATCATCCAAACCTTTTTCCAGTCAATGCCATTTACAAATCGGTTCCAATAAAATGTAACATTTGGAATAGAGACAATTTCTTTCTGAAATAGTGCTCGAACATTCTTATTATTTTGAGGAATTTGGGAAAAACAGACTTTTCCAATTGGTGATTCAGCCATATCAGGGAGGGAGACAGAAGTAAGCGGAAGTCTGCTAGTACACCTAAAAAGCATGATTACGCCTGATGGAATGGCGTCAAATACAACTGCAAATTCTCTTGGCGTAACTGGGATGTTATATGTTGATAAAAATTCACTATAGGAGAAAAGTCGCCCCTCTCCATTAAATAGCTGGTCCACCAGCAGAATCTGATTGACTACCCAATTTTCCAAAAAGAGTGACTTGTTCTTATATAAAATATCTCTGTTATTCCAAATTAGATACCTGTGAGGTGAGAAATTATGCTTATAAATGAGAGACCAAGCTAAAAAGTCCTGCTTGTGAAAAGTGGACAGTTTTACAGGGAGTTTTTTCCAGATGAAGTCAAAAAGCATTCTATCAATGTCTTTACAAATTTTACTGTCCAGGTGTAAAGAGAGAGCTGCGTATGTAAGCCGGGAAACACCTTCAGCCTTGGTAAGCAACACTCTGCCTTTTAGAGATACATCCCTTTGCCACCACTGGTTCAGTTTGCTCTGAGTTTTTTTAACAATTGGTGAGAAATTTAGTGGGCATCTAACTTTCTGATCTTTAGAGATAATAATACCCAAATACGTAACTTCTTCCTTGATCGGAATGTTGCAAATAGTTTGTGTA
The DNA here is from genome assembly GCA_030578255.1 of Tiaroga cobitis. Classification (NCBI taxonomy): domain Eukaryota; kingdom Metazoa; phylum Chordata; class Actinopteri; order Cypriniformes; family Leuciscidae; genus Tiaroga; species Tiaroga cobitis. The sequence goes on from CM060607.1 coordinate 31,841,901, forward strand.
TTACACTCTTTTAAAGGCAATAGCTCACATTTATTAATATTTAGGCATAGACCAGAGGCCTCTGAAAACTGATTAATTACTTGAATGGCGACAGGTACCTGACTTGCATTTTTTTAAAAGATTGTGGTATCGTCAGCAAGCTGACTGATGAAGATATCCCTACCCGCAATAGAAATTCCCTGTATAGCACTGTTACCGACATGAGTTGTGAGAATTTGTGTACAAAGTAAAAAGAGATAAGGGGAAATCGGGGCTTTTGAGATATGTACACCCTCGCTTAGAGCAAAAATGACCATTATTTAAATGGTCTAAATTATCAACATTTTGAACACTCAGGCATGTCTTAACGGAAAAAATCACTACAAATACAGTATAGATGGATCTAAATCCTTAGGTACACTGCTATCATCATTATATATTGTCTTATCGTCCAGCCTTGAAACGTGTCCCATGGTAAAGTACTAAGGCATTATAGCCTATATGAAGTGCTATACATATAAATTTGACTTGATTGGGAGCACCCTTCTGAAGTCTCCTGGTTGGGAATAGAATGTTGGCAATTCTCTCGACCGTCATTGACAAGTCCTGCCATCTGCTCCATTGTACTGTTATTACACATAGCAACGTTTTCCTGCTCAAGTCAGACTTGAGTCTTTTCTGCTGAACTTTCTACCTGCCATATTTGCTGCAGTACTAATTGTGCATGTTTGATTTCATATATCTGTATGAACTTGACTTGTTATTGTTTGCGTTTTTATTTATGACCGAGTCAAAGAGACTCGAGAGATGGTTCTTATCTCTATAAAGCTTACTTTAAGTCCCCTAAATGTTCAACATCAAAACTTTGCTGAACAACCTGTTGCACACAATCTACTAACAGTCCTTCTGTCGTCTGATTGATAGTTTATACTTTTTTAGCAAGTAAAATGTCTTTTAGTATAATTGAACAAACGTATATCTTCAGCTTGTGCTTCACGTGTCTTTTTTTTGCTGTGAAATATCCACTGATTTTTATAAAGTAAACAAAGGAATAACTTTTATACTGTTAGTAATATTTCCAGATGAACACCTACGGGACTGAAGCAAATTAGGATTACTTGACTATACATATTATATAGCCTAATCTTTTTTTAGAAAAATGCCTCTTTTTTTTCTCAGTATCTGTTTCCTTTTATGTCACACCTAAGGACATTCGTTATACTTAAGAACTTAAGTAATCGTAATATATATTTATTTAGTTAGGTGTAGCCTACTGCCGGTAATATTGCGACCCAGGCTAATTGGGAATACCTGACTCTGGTGACATTTCTGCAAAAATGTACATATACATACAATTCTCAACAGTTTCCTGCTAAAATTAAGACTTGAGGCAGTAAAACACCAACAACTTGTATTCCTTTTCACACAAATCATGAGTACAGGGGCAGATTATTGATTAATAAATGCTTATTTCGTGTGGATCCTTTACTATGTTATGACCTCAAAACGCTTTTACTATAGTGCAACATTGTAAACAAATTCATTTTGATGTTTGCATCACATAATCATCTCCATATGTTTGGCTTTTCTGACGCAGTAAACTTACTCGGCAGCTTAGCTGATGCAGCACTGCACTTTTAATGTGAAGGAAACACGTGTCACGATAAAAGAGAAGAAGTCTTCTAAAACAAGCAAAAATGGCAGGGTTAATTCAGTAAATGCATTTGCTTTTGTTAACACCATCAGTTAGATTTAGTGCAAGGTTGAGTGTATGTGGTACATTCATTTCAAAGGAGATTTAACCTTTTAGTGCCACTTTCCAAACTGCCGTGCCCGTGATACGCACACAACCAATCAAGTAAAATGATGCCACAACTGTTTAACTGTTTAAGAGAATATTTAGCACGCTATTTAGTACCAGTAACTGTGAATTGTGCTACAAGCAATGCAATATAATTGAGCAAAAATGTACACAGAGGCATGTTTTTTGACATCTGCAACGGAGAAAAAAACAATATTGCCTAAAGCACAGGTGAACGTGTCACCTGAAAAGTGCAGTAAATTGTACCCGGAGCAACGGATTTAAGACATTTTTCAGAAATGTCACATATTTCCAAAGAGCCTGGGTCGTTTTATTTATAGTTTTGTTCTTGTCCCTTCTTTATTTAATTTCTCATGTGAGTACATTTAGTATAGAGCGGCACTGTTTGTTCATTCCACACATGAACCGCTCGAACACTCTGGTTTCAGCTGTAATGAATAGAGGAGCACCGAGGAGATAAGGTGTGTGAGAGTGTGTTTGAGAGCCGCGAGCTCCCCAGGGAGGCAGAACACTATAGAGACGTGATCCAGGACTGCCACCGTCTGAGCGTCTGGCTGCTGGTCTAGTCGAGCCTGGCAGACTCACAGAGAGAAGATACACTGCTGAGCAAGGGAAGGACGGAGCCAGTCTCACTGCTATATAGAGATATCGGGGAAATGCTGAACGGGGTCACATGAGAAATCAGATTTTGAAATCCTCAAATAATGTCAGATGCTCAAGACATTAACACGTTCACGGATGAAGAGGGCGTTTCTTAAAGGCACAGCAGCAAAATAAATCTCCTATTTAAACCTAAGACAGAGAGAGAGAGAGAGAGAGAGAGAGAGAGAGAGAGAGAGAGAGAGAGAGAGAGAGAGAGAGAGAGAGAGAGAGAGAGAGAGAAATATTGTTAATGGAGAAACCAAATTATGATTTGATTTTAGCACAAAACAGTGACTGCATGGGGGACAAAATAAAACGATTAATAAATTGGCCCTTTTTATTTTGTTTATACTCAACACAATTCTGTGTTGCATGTTATTCCAAAGAATCATCTCAATTATTTTTCATCGAAATATTATAACTTGCAATAATACTAAAACTCTGAAATAATACTGTTGCAATTTAAACAGTAAACATGTGTTTAAAATTGATTTAATAAAAAAGTGTGAATATAATAGTAAATAGCAATAAATGGTAACACTTTACAATACGGTTCCATTTGTTAACATTAGTTGATACTGCATTAGTTAACTCTTTCCCCGCCAGCATAAAAAAAAAAAGTTGCCAGCCAGCAACCGCATTTTCGATCATTTTCACAAAACTTTTATGCCCCCCAGAATATTTTGTTGAATGAATATGTACATGCATTATAAAAAGAAAGAACAGAGCCTCTGCTTTTAAAACAAACAAACAATAAAAAAGACTAAACAAAAAAATATTCTAGCTTAATGCATTTATTATCAAAACTTTAAATGATGTTTTAGTCAAAGACTTCATCCGGATCGGACTCAGAACGGTGATCAAAACACAGGTGGAGTAGATCGAGTCCATCACACCCCTAAAGCTTCACGGTCCTAAAGCTCGTCCTGGGTCGACATTTCATTCAGTAACATTAGGCAGTTTTGATTTTATTTGCTGTTTAATGTTGCATAATGTACATAAGCAATGCTCCTATCGCTTGTTTCTGCTTCTTCTTTGCCTGTGTTTTGATCAGGAGATTCAGTACTCTTTCAGAAGATGTGTAATGGATGTCCCCTGCCTACCGTATAACAGTGAAAACACGGATTGCCGGGAAAATCCGTCAATGGCGGGGAAAGATTTAACATGAACTAACAATGAGAAATACTTGTAAAGCAATCTTGTTGTAACGGTTAATATTATGTCATGCACTTGAGATAACATGAACTAGGGTTATTATCGTTAACTAAAACTAACTCTGAAGTAAAAATAAACCTAAATAGCAAAATAAAAAATAAAAAAGACCGAATAAAATGACAAAGGCACATAACAAAATTACTAAAAATAAACTGAAAATATAAAAATAAACAATTTGAAAAAAAAAAATTTTTTTTTGAAATGTTAATAAAACTATAATAATACTGACACGAATTAAAGATTAAAAAATACTATAACAAATGTATTGATCATTGTTATTTAATTAATGTTGGTCAATGCATTACTATCGGGACCATATTGTAAAGACCCAATAAATGATGATCTGCTTCCATGTTCAGAAAGCCTCTTCAAAATGGCAAACTCACTCTATTTTGGTCTAAAACAGCCACTTTTCATGATCCAATTAATGCAGTGGGTGAAATGACTGCCAGACCTCGTTTCCTTATTGTATTACAGCTGTGGATTCAGTCTTCATGGGAGAATCTCCGCTTTTTCAAACACTGCATGCAGACGTAGTTTTTGAGAGGGTCGTCTCAGGTGAACGCTGGAGATGTGTGTGTGTCGCATGCGTGTGGGAGGCTAATGCTGCAGGCGCCGAGCTTCTCCAAACCTCCATCTGTGTACTTCCAACTGTCTGCGTCCCATTTCAGCCTGTGGTCTTCTGAACACACACTATCTGCAGCACCTCATTAAAAGCTGATGTATACTGAATTACGGTTATTAAATATAGTTAAATATGAACTGATTAATAATAATAATGTATTTGATCAAAGATCGATCATGCAGTCTGGTGGTTTAGTTTTTATTATTATTTTTGTATGTATTATCATTGAAGCTGCTGCAAAGCTTTGAGTATAGCTGCATATATATATATATATATATATATATATATATATATATATATATATATATATATATATATATATAATTTTTAAACATGTTCTGAAACGCTGTCTGTCATTTTTCAGATAAGCAGGTAGTCAAACTCGTGTCATTTGAAGAAATTTGCTGAATTACTTTTTTTTTTTTTTTTTACTATATTATCGCTATATTTATATAAGGTTGGGCATGAAATATCCAACTTTATTTGCATAGTGTATACATACAGTACACTCACATAAAGTGATATATACTATAGTAGGCTATTATATCTCAGCTGCTTGATTGCATGTGTCAGCGCTCAGCTCTAATCTTCTAAATGCGATTATAGGACTTGACTTTTTCTCCTGTGTTCACATTCTAGCACTGTCACAGAGTCATGTGGGATTTCTCTGTTTTCATTAATATAGGTCTAGTAGGACGAACATTTTATAAGTGTTATCTCCAAAAATTAGCTTACAGCTAATATTGTAATTATGACATATTGGTTATTAAAAAATGTGTTCATCTCTATAGAACCAGAATCTCAGATAAGGGGATCTGGTGTGTGTAAGCGTCAGTGATTGTCTGAGTCACCGGGGTGTATCCCGTCAGCGAGGTGCCCGTTTAGTTCCCTTAGACGATGGGCAGGACGCCAGCGGGAGGAGCTCAGTCTGTGCATGAAACTGATGCCATTATACCAGCAGTCCTTTAAACGCCTGCTCATATTTAGCACATACACAAATCTGAGCTGTGCAAAGTCTCTGGGCATTTGTTTTTGCCTTTGAAATTATTTGTCAAGGCTTATATTGATCTTTTGCACTAAATGCTTTTGAATGTTTTTCTTTTTTAGATATTCATTTACACCTAAAGATATTGAATTCAAATACTGTAGGTCTGATTAATATTTAAACAAGTAAACAAAAAACACTATTACTTGAACATGATTAGGGTAGAAAGTAGGCCCCGAAATCTTATTTTACTATCAAATGAACAACTAAAGGCAGCACTTAAAGGTGCAGTAAGCAATTTCTGAGAACCATCATTGAACACTGTTGGTATATGACATCAACCCAAACAAACAAACCCCTTGTTTCATTGCTCTGCCCCCAAAATGCACGAACACTCAATGCAACTGCGGATAATATGGTTTATCATAGCAGAAGCGAAGCATAATAAAGCTTTGCGAAAAATAAAGCTAAGACGACGAACGAACGACAAGGAGGAACGAAAAAATTAACAAATAGTACACAGGAATAAACAAGCAAGACATCGTGGTTAGTCGCCAGCAGCACACACTTTAAACCAGGGGTCTCAAACTCAACTTAACTGGGGGCCGGTGGAGGTGGAGTCTGGGTCAGGCTGGGCCGCATCAAGTATTCCACTAAAAAATAGTATTCAAGTATTCCAAAAAAGGAGCACAACTGATCCAATCTTCTCAATCTTTATTATTAACGTTTCTTCTGAACTGTTCCTCTGAATTTGAACATTCCTTTCTGTACATGATTGGTTCTTCATGAGCTGTCCTTCTGACAGTTGAAGTTAATTTTACAAACTTTCTTTGTCTTTCCCTTATAACACATCTTCTTATATTTGCTCATGTCCTTTTTATTTTCAATATGATATTGAATGTTTTTTAGAAAGCACATTTCCTTTTATTATACTTTTATTACAATTATTGCTTTTGAAATACAAATATTTGCAGTCATGTCTGCCCGTCTTATTTAATTCTTTCTACACATGTATAGTGTCTCAGGCAAATTACTGACTTTGCACAAATCAAAGCAAACCTTCTTATCAACCTGTTGGACACATATTACAAGCTCAAAATGATTATTCTTACATTGTTTTAGAGCAGGGGTCTCCAACACGTTGCTCGCAAGCTACCAGTAGCTCGTGGCCTGATTGGTGGTAGCTCGCCTTGGGCCTGTTCACATATCGCGCTCACACATTTTGCGCGCTCAAGTTCGTTATTTCAAATGTAGGCGCGCGGCAAGCGCGCTTATAATTGAAGCAACACGCTCATTTTTTCCAGGCGCAGTATGTTTGTACTTTGCGGTTGTCTATGACAACTATTGACAACAAACCCACCGTAAGCTGTCACAAGACTATCTATGGTAGCCCATAAGGGATAAAAAAAAACAAAACAAAAAAAACGGCACACGCAACGATGGGCCGCAATAACATTAAACTTTAATGTCACAAAATGCCATAAGATTGAGACCACTGCTTTAAACCAATGTTAACACTCGTTAACAAGCAACCTTGCGTCCATTTCAGGCCTTAATGCTGAGGTCTCTCCAGCACTGGAAAGCTTTTCTAATATTTACGCGGATCCAAAAGCTCTTGCCTGATCATAACCCTTCTTTTTCCAGTGATATTCCTCTGAACTTTTCTCTTTTGTAATGTCTTTCAGCCATCTCTTTCTACAGTCTATCTTCAAATCTCCCTCTTGCTTACATCATGAGTGGACACCCCCACTACTGCTGATTGGCTCACTCTCCCTCCTCCCCCATCATGAGCGGACACGCCCTCTACTGCTGATTGGCTCACTCTCCCTCCTCCCTCATCATGAGCGGACACGCCCTCTACTGCTGATTGGCTCACTCTCCCTCCTCCCTCATCATGACTGGACATGCCCCCTACTGCTAATTGGCTTACTCTCTCCTCCCCCATCATGAGTGGAAACGCCCCCTACTGCTGATTGGCACACGCTCCCTCCTCACCCATCATGAGTGGACACGCCCCCTACTGCTGATTGTCTCACTCTCCCTCCTCCCTCATTATGAGTGGACACGCCCCCTACTGCTGATTGGTTCACTCTCTCTCCTCCCCCCTACTGCTGATTGTCTCACTCTCCCTCCTCCCTCATTATGAGTGGACACGCCCCCTACTGCTGATTGGTTCACTCTCTCTCCTCCCCCCTACTGCTGATTGGCTCACTCTCTCTCCTCCCCCATCATGAGTGGACACACCCTCTACTGCTGTTTGGCTCACTCTCTCTCCTCCCCTCTACTGCTGATTGGCTAGAAGTGTGTGCTCAGTCCGATTTACTTTCAACAGCGTTTTTCAGAAATCGCTTACTGCACCTTTAACCTTTAAACAATAATTTGTAGCATAAACACATTTTTAAGCTAATTACCGTACTAAAATGTACTAGTCTTATTTCAACATAGCTGAGTTGTGACGCCAGAACCAATCTGATCTACTTAAATTAAAATGAACAGCTAGCATTTAACATACTGAATGTAACGTCAACGTACCATCAAGCTCTACTCTTCAGCACAATGATGACCACAAAAACTTCAACACAACAGAAACTCTTTTAAATTTCAAACATAACGGCAATAAACACTAGCAGGTCTTTCTCAATCAGCTCTCTAGCTCCCGAGCTCGTGAATCAGTATATCATGAGCATGAATTCGGGCAGTGGTAAGGACAGTAAAGGATACTGGCTCACTACATGACAATGTCTTCATTGTACAACATCACTACTGGTATTTATGAACAACAGCAGAGCTGATATCTTTTTTTTGTTTATGCTGAAATATAATTAAGTAATGGTTAGTATTTTAAAAAAACATCTCTATCGCATGTCATTATGTGTAGTGAGTTGGCTCAGGTGATTTATGTTTCGCGCTTCAGCACGTCCATTAAGGAAACATAGTGAGCATCGATGCTCTCTGCTTTTCACGGTGCCGAACGTTTCAGTGCCCTGGATGGATTTATTGATTGAGAACACCCTTAAAAGAGCCTTTAAAATGGCCGACTCCCTGATCAGTGAACTAGGGAGCTGATTGAAAACACACTCTAAAAGACAATTTCATTAACTCTTTTCCATTGCATATATTGCATATTCAGATATTCAAACAACAAAATATTCTGGGGGTCATGAAAGTTTTGTGAAAACGATCAAAAATGCTGCCACTGGCCTGTGGGAAAAAGTTAAGTTACTGTAACTCAATGCAGAAATGTCAGTTTAAATTCCACAGAATTTTAAGTTGTATGTAATGATCAACATTATGTCAACATAATTCATCAAACAAATCTTAATGCCACTTAAAAGGCTTAATTAAATCAATAAATTAGAACTTTTAACTTGTAAACATGCGTTTATTTAAGTTGTGGTAATGGATCCCATGAAATTATTGTCAGAGTGATATTAAAAATGGCACAGTATTAAGAGTCCCGTTCCATGTTTTTTGTACCTGCTCCTTCTGAATGACAGCCGTCTGAAGTTGGTTACAGTGAGAGTTGAGGGAACGCAGTTAAATCCTACACACATACACACAGCTTCTGAATCTCTAAACCCGTTCAGTGTTGGTCTCCGTGTTGGAGTTTGAGCTGATTTCAGGTGAATATGGCGGACCCACAGTGTGCTTCCACAAGCATAAATCACCCTCACCACAGTCAAGTCTCTCTCTCTCTCTCTGTTATGACTCTCTCTTTGTCATGGTTCAAGCCTCCGTTTGCTCTATTCTCTGAGGATTATCTGAACGAAACTGAATTGAACGCAGCTCGGCGGAATAATAAGGCATTCAGCTGGCCGGCCTGACACTTGGCGTGTAATTAAGGGCCTGGTGCTTCCGTTTGATGCCAAATGAAAGAAAATGGCTTCGCTCTCTCCTGCTGATTGCTGCCTGGCATCTTTCACCTGAATTTCCCGGCCATCCTGGCATTGTGCAGCCGATTGCGAGTGCGTGGGTAATTGTACAGCGAGTGAATGACGGCTCCCGCAGACTGTGTGGCACCGCATCAGTGCTCAGGAAAAGTAGCGCACTACACACAGGCTTCATGGTGTGCAAAATAAGGTGGGTCAGATGACTTAGAGATTCAGCATTAAAGTGGCTGATTATAAATGCCATTTAGGAAAAATTGCGATAACAGAATGTGATCCCGTGGATAGTGAGCTGCACACATTTGCTGTTCTTTATGTTCAATTCATTGGGCTAAATTAAGGAAGTTTTACACTGAAGTGTACACTGAACAACAATTTGGGATAAGGTTTTCACTTAGAAATTGCTACTAAATTTCAGAAATAATAAGATGGTGGTAATGGCTAGTAACACACTGGATTAAACATGACATTTTGACGTAGAAACACTGGAATAGTAATATAAAACATAGTCCAATAATCTTTATTTTATTCACAACTTAAAAAAATATTTTATACAGTGTATTTGAGCAAGAGTTAAGCATTACTACAAAAACTTATATTAAACTGTAAAAGTGGCAACCTGCAGTTGTTGCCTTAAACAGGATCTTATTTTTTATTTACCTGATTAAAAAAAATAGGTTTGTTTCAATCATTAATGCATTCAGATTGTGTCAGTTATATTAAGTAATATTTTTTTATTTGAATAGTATTTTATTTTAATAAGCTCATTTGTTTTCTTTAAATGTAGAAATGTACACGACTTCATAAGGTTTCATTAACTTCCTTGTCTTTTACAGATCTGGAAATCATCATTTGAAAACGTACTCGGTTACTAACGTAACCTCGGTTCTCTCTAGAGAGGGAACGAGTACTGCGTAATAGCTTACGCTATGGGGAAAAACTCTTTTCCGCGAGATATTGAAGCCAAAAATTATCCTTAATTTTTTATTAATGTAAAACGCTTTGCAGCAGCAAGCAAACATAGGCGAAACAGCTCGCGCGCCTATTGGTTGCTCTGCAGCAAATGCAGCAGCCTATCGAGATAGACTCTGCGTGACGTAATGACCAATGGGGGCAATTCGCGCCCATATCGTCACGTCCCGCCAGAAGGGGCGTGGTCTCGCCCTATAAATATGCTCGTTAGGCTGATACAAGCTGGTTTTTACCGCTGAAGCGAACCAGAGCGTATTCCACGCACGGCAAGATACGCAGTACTCGTTCCCTCTCTAGAGAGAACCGAGGTTACGTTAGTAACCGAGTACATTCTCTTACGAGAGTATCTCTCGTACTGCGTAATAGCTTACGCTATGGGGAACACAATGCAACACGCCGTGCGTACAGGGATCCAACACCAAAGTCCCAGGGGCCGAAGCCCAGGGCTCATGTAGTGCATAATCACCATAAACTCACATAGAGTAAAGGAAGAGAGGCTGGAAGCGTCATTCCCTATAAAAAAGCACCCAGCGGGGCTATTATACGACAATCAAACGCGCAGCCAGGGTGAAAGCATTCAGCCTGATCTGGGCGGCCATACGTGAGTCAATACTCATGGGGCTGCAGTAAACTCAGCATCTGGGCCGCACAGCGGGGCAGATAGTACTGAATTTAGACCGCCAAAAGCTTAGCTTGTAAGGCGGGTACCTCCAGGTTATAGTATTTTATAAATGTAGACGGCGAGGCCCAGCCCGCGGCCGTACAGATATCTTGCAGGGAAACCCCGCTAGACCATGCCCACGAAGAGGCCACGCCTCTCGTGGAATGCGCCCTGACACCCAAGGGGCACCGTAAGCCCTTCGCAGAGTAAGCGAGCGCGATGGCATCCACTATCCATCTGGATAGGCTCTGTTTTGAGGCGGCGAGTCCCTTGGAACGCCCGCCGAACAAAACAAAAAGCTGCTCCGTCTGCCTGAAAACAGACGAGCGTGCCACATAAGCTCTCAATGCCCTGACGGGGCAAAGGAGACTTGCATCCTCCTCCTCACTGAGAACCGGAAGGGCAGACAGGGAAATGACCTGGGCCCTGAACGGCGTATTGAGGGATTTCGGGACGTACCCGTGCTTCGGTTTGAGAATGACCTTTGAGTCATTAGGCCCAAACTCCATACACGACGCGCTTACTGAAAGCGCCTGTAGGTCCCCTATGCGCTTCACTGAAGCGAGAGCCATGAGAAACACTGTCTTGAACGACAGGTGTTTCATGTCCACCAGCTGGATCGGCTCGAACGGGGCGCCTTTCATGGCCTCCAGGACCGTGGAAAGGTCCCACGTCGGGACTGAAGGGGGCCTTGGAGGGTTCAGCCTCCGAGCCCCCCAAAGGAAACGCACGACTAAGTCGTTTTTCCCAAGCGACTGGCCAGACACCGGTTTTGCAAACGTTGCTATGGCCGCCACATATACTTTGAGCGTGGATGGGGTCCTGCCCTTATCCAGTAGCTCTTGAAGGAAGGAGAGCACTTCCGAAACCCCGCACTCCACAGGTGAAAGGCTCTGGGCCTGACACCATGCAGAGAAAAACAGACCATTTCGAGGAGTAGAGCCGCCTGGTAGACGGAGCTCTAGCCTGCGCGATCGTGTTTAACACTCCCTCTGGGAGGCTAGCGGGTACCCGTTGATGGCCCATGCGTGCAGGGACCATAACTCCGGGCGAGGGTGCCAGATCGAGCCCTCCGCCTGAGAGAGGTCTCTCCTCAATGGTACAGGCCATGGGGCAGTGCTGTTCATCTGCATCAGGGCAGGGAACCACGTCTGGTTCGTCCAGAGCGGGGCTACAAGCAGCACTGGGCATCCGTTTTTCCTGATTCGTTCCAACACCTGAGGCAGGAGCGAGACAGGGGGAAAAGCATATAGGGGGCAGCGGGGCCAAACATGAGCCAGCGCGTCCTTGCTTTTCGAGAAAAACTCCGGGCAATGAGCGTTTTCGTGGGACGCGAATAGGTCCACCTGAGCTCTGCCGAACGTCTTCCACAGCAGCTGGACCGTCTGCGGGTGCAGCGACCATTCCCCTGCTGGAACATTGTTCCTGGACAGTCTGTCTGGTCCCACGTTCAGGAGACCAGGCACGTGCGCTGCTCTCAGTGAGAGCAGGTTGTGCTGAGCCCAGACCAGGAGGCTTTCCGTCAACCTGTAAAGGTTTCGTGACCTGACGCCGCCCTGGTGATTTATGTATGCCACCACCGACATGTTGTCCGACTGGACCAAGACGTGGTGGCCTGTTATCTGGGGACAAAAACGCCGTAGCGCTTTGTCGACTGCAATCATTTCCAAGCAGTTTATGTGAAGGAGCTTTTCCCGTTCTGACCACAGGCCAGCTAGCGGTCTGCCCTCGAGCAGTGCTCCCCACCCCGAGGTGGAGGCGTCCGTAGACACCACCTTCACGCTCGAAGCGGTCCCCAGACTTACACCTGACTGATACCAGTCGGTCTCTTTCCAAGGTTTCAGAGCTGAAACACACTGAAGGTCGACCCTGAGGCGAAACAGACCCGCTGTCCATGCCCTGGGTGGAACCCGCGTCTTCAGCCACATCTGCAGTGGGCGCATGCGGAGCAGGCCCAACTGGAGTACAGAGGCTGCTGAGGCCATCAGCCCCAGCATTTTCTGAAACCTTTTGAGCGGAACTATCGCGCCGTGGCGGAAGGATTTCGCGCCGCGCTGAATATTTAGCCCGCGCTCTGGTGACAGGCGTGCTGTCATGGACAGCGAGTCCAACACGGTTCCCAGAAAGGAAATTTTCTGACTGGGAGACAGTGAGCTCTTCGCCCAATTGACTGTGAGGCCCAGCTCCTCGAGGTGCTCGAGTAATGCGGCCCTGTGTTCTATGAGCTCCGATCGTGATCGAGCTAGAATCAGCCAATCGTCCAAGTAGTTCAGGACTCGCATGCCCTGAAGTCTCAGGGGTGCGAGCGCCACGTCCATGCACTTCGTAATTGTACGAGGTGCTAGGGACAGGCCGAACGGCAGGACTGCGTATTGATATGCCTGGCCCTCGAAAGCGAATCTCAAGAATCGCCTGTGATGGGACGCCATTTGTATTTGGAAATAGGCGTCTTTCAGATCTATTGACATAAACCAGTCCCCGTGGCGCACTTGCGCGAGGATTTTCCTGGTCGTAAGCATTCTGAACTGGCGCTTCACAAGCGCTCTGTTCAGCTGTCGCAGATCTAAAATGGGTCTGTGACCTCCATCTTTTTTCGGTACCAGAAAATATCTGCTGTGTAGGCCCCCTTTGCTCTGAGCTTGAGATAAAGGTTCTATAGCACCTTTGCTCAGTAGTTTCGCTATCTCGGCTCAAAGTAGATTAGATACTTCGTTTTCCACCGTCGTCTCGACGCGCGCCATATAACGGCGGGGACGTCGAGCGAACTGTAGCGAATAGCCTCTATTTATAGTGTTCAGCACCCATTCTGATACCCCAGGAAGCTGTGTCCACACTTTCGCGTGAATAGCTAGGGGTAGAATGAGATCTGGGCTCTGGCCGAGACATAGTGACGGCAAGAGAGCTCCGGCGTGCTGTAACGCAGACACTGTGTTTACAGTGTGTGAGGCGGGGGGCGCGCCGATCGCGGCGGGCAGCCTGGCCGCGCTCAAAACCCTTATAGCAGTCTGCTGAGGGAGAGAGAGCGGGGCGAGCCCCGTGGGGCTTAACATGTCTGTGAGTGAATGTGGGCGCAGGACAGCGGGCACATTTACTGCACTGAAAAACACCGTCGGCCTGAGCTGACTGAATGTGTGTTGGTTTCGTTTTCACAGAACCCGTGGGACATGTGGTGTGTAGTGTTTGTGGGCACTGAGACGTAGGCACATTCACTACATTTAGTGCACAATCGACATGAGGCGATTTTGTTTGTGCGAGCCCTGCATTTTTGCGGGCAGTGTTTGTGTGTAGAAATGAGCCCTGGGTTGTAGGCATTTTCAATACACTCATAACACCATCGGCTGTGGCCGGAATACCAGAAAATACACCATTTATGTGATTTATCTGGGTCGCCGTGGGAACAGCATTTGTGTGCAGGCAAGCGGGCATGGTACTGGCTTGCTTACTGCAAAATACACTGGAACAGTCACATTTTCTGGAACTGAACGAGCGAAAATTTCAGTGGAAGTCTGGCCACGGCGAGACTGAAACACCGTCGATTTCCTAGGAGGCTAGGAAGACTTGTGTTGGTTTCGTTTTACAGAAACCGTGGTAGTGTTTGTGGGCACTGGGTTGTGGGCACATTAACTACATTTAATGCACAATTGACATGCGTCGATTTCATTTGTGCGAGCCCTGTACCGTGGCGGGCTGTGTTTGTGTGTAGAAATGAACACTGGGCTGTGAGCATTTTATTACACTTATAACACCATCGGCTGTGGCCGGAAAACCAGAAATACAATGAATACATGATTTTTCTGGGTCGCCGTGGAAACGGCCTTTATGTGCAGGCAAGCGGGCCGTGGTACCAGCTTGTTTACTGCCAAATACACTGGAACAGTCGCATTTTCTGGAACTGAACGAGCGAAAAGTTTTTGGTGGAAGTCTGGCCGCGGCGAGACTAAATTTTTATTTGCTGCGAGAGCCGGGATCGAACACGGGTCTCTCGCGTGAAAGCTACGGGTTCCGCCACTGGGCCACAGGGAGAACTACACTAGCGCAAGCAGATAAAAGAGCGTCATCACAGTTTTGTGTGTGTCGGCGTTTGTATGCAGGTGTGCGTGTTATACAACAGGCTCATTGCTGCAATAATGACATTTTCAGCCGCTCAAACTAGGAGCTGAGAAATGTTTAAGAAATGGAGATTAGTCCGGCCTCGGCGGGGACTAAAACACACTCTTTTCTCATTTGCCGGTGACGCACGCCCATGGGGGGCGGGGTAGATTTCTTATAACGTAAAGAAAGCTAGCCGCGGTTTTAGGGCTCGCGGTCTTGATGCTGGCCCGTTTCCTTGACGACTCGCGGACAGAAGGCGGAGGTCCACAGAGCTCGCCTGTTGCGCGGGCGCCTCCCAATCGAGGCCGATGCTTTCCACGGCCTGAGAGAGCAGACGCATCAGCTCAGTCTCAATGCCGGCTCTCTTACCAGTGGTCTGGCGGGAAACGCTAGCGGAGGGGAGATCCACGGAGCTCGCCCAATCCTCACTATCGGATGCCAGAAGAGAACACGCCTCGGTGGGTTCGTCAAACTCGTGGATGGACGCGGCGGCAGGCGGCGGCCGTTGTCCGTCAGTGAGCGACTCGAGCGAAGCCGGCGAAGCTGGCGGGCGAACCGGCGAGCTTTGGCGGGCTGGAGAAAGCTCGGGAGCGCGCTGGGCGCGGCGCTTCTTGCGGCGCGGCACCACGGCGGGCTGCGGTGAAGGCTCGGAGAATGATGCCAGGCGCGTCCTCAGAGTCACCATGGGCAAAAGCTCGCAATGAGGGCATCCGCCGTCAGCGAGCGCGATAGCCGCGTGATCCTCACCCAGACAGGCAACACAGATGACGTGTCGATCTCCATCGCTGAGCGGGGCGCGGCACGAGCCACATGAAGGCATCTTTAAAAAGACGCTGCTCTTTTGTGAGGAAATGCAAGTCGCGTCAAGT
The DNA here is from genome assembly GCA_030578255.1 of Tiaroga cobitis. Taxonomy (NCBI): domain Eukaryota; kingdom Metazoa; phylum Chordata; class Actinopteri; order Cypriniformes; family Leuciscidae; genus Tiaroga; species Tiaroga cobitis. The sequence continues at coordinate 31,857,650 of CM060607.1, forward strand.
AAGCGACAAACACTTCACAACAGAGAAATACACACAGAGTATTGAAAGGATATATAACGCCGGAAAGCGCAGCAGGTACGGCAGTTGAAGGCGGCGAGGCCAGCGACTCCAGAGCTCGTCCCGCTGAAAAGCTTGCTTCGACGGCGCGGCTTCTCACTCCGGATCCAGCGATGCAAGAGCTTCGCTGAAGAGGTAAAAATCAGCTTGTATCAGCCTAACGAGCATATTTATAGGGCGAGACCACGCCCCTTCTGGCGGGACGTGACGATATGGGCGCGAATTGCCCCCATTGGTCATTACGTCACGCAGAGTCTATCTCGATAGGCTGCTGCATTTGCTGCAGAGCAACCAATAGGCGCGCGAGCTGTTTCGCCTATGTTTGCTTGCTGCTGCAAAGCGTTTTACATTAATAAAAAATTAAGGATAATTTTTGGCTTCAATATCTCGCGGAAAAGAGTTTTTCCCCATAGCGTAAGCTATTACGCAGTACGAGAGATACTCTCGTAAGAGAACCCTACATTTTTAAAAATAGTATAAAAATATAAAAGTATAAAAATCATTATGTCTATGGAAAGTCTCCATAAAACATTAAAACCCAATGTGTGTGTGTGTGTGTGTGTGTGAGTGAGTGTCAAGTCACCTTTATTTATATAGCGCTTTTTACAATACAGATTGTATCGAAGCAGCTTCACAGTGATAACATGAAAATAATAGAACAAAGTTTGTTTCTAGAAGAAAATTGTGTCAACGTCCACCTGAAGTAAGGCAGATCAATAATATTGTTGAATATTAAATATCCACAACTAAGCAAGCCAAAAGCCAAGGCAACAGTGACAAGTGTGTGTGTGAGAGAGAGAGAGAGAGAGTTTTCATTGGGTTGTGATCAACACAACACACCTACAGTTATGTAGACACACTAAATAAGACATACACATAAACGAATCAAGGAAAATTGTTACATTGCTGACCAGGGGCGGCGCCAGATAATTTTTAAGGCAGGTGCTGAGGGGGTGCTAGATCATTGACAGGGGGAGCTGCGCAAATATATATATATATATATATATATATAGGCCTATATATTAGGCTATACACACACACACACACAATTATTTAAATTAGCAAAATTTATGATGAGATATGCTCCAGTTCACGTGCAATGCAATCGCACCGGCGCCTCCATATCATGATCATATTGTCTGCTATATTTGCTTCTTATTTATTATATCCAGGCAACTGGTTGATGAAAAATTTATTAAAATTAAGATACAATTTATACAAAACGAAATTCACTTTAAAGAAAGGCTTTCTACAAAACAAAACTTAATTTAGTGGTCAAAATCATGTCTGACCCATCATATCTTCCGATATATTGCGAATCTTACTCATGCTGTTCAATTTCCATAATCAGCATAGACATAAAAAAATAACATTATAATATTTTAACAATAATGAAACTAAATGCGCTTATTTAATGGCACATATAGTGGGCCTACAGACTCTCTAAATACAGGGGCGGCCTTACCTATGTTTCACCCGTTTCAATTGAAACAGGCCCCACCCTCCAAGGGGGCCCCGCCCCCAACAGACCAGCAAAATCCCATTCATTTTCTCCGTAGGATATTGATTTTCAGCCATAATGTCTAAACCATTCAAGGTAGATTGACCACGAGCTACGAGGTTGTGAAACGAAAGTTTCTGCTCCTATAAAAGCCACAAGCTACAAAATCAACCTTGTTATTTGCAAAACACTGACGTCTCTGATTGGTAGAACTCGCGGTTACCATGGCGACGTTTACCACCCCCGCGAACGGCTTAAGCGATCTGAAGTATAATATTGGTAGTTTATGTATTTACTTTGTTTTTTTGCTGTTAGGTTCAAATGTTATTTTCAGCAGAAAAAGTATTTTAAGAGGAAATAAAACGTACATATGCCAGTGGTGGTGAAAAACGAAAGATATCGGACAACAAGAGAAAAGCTTTATTCTGTCTACCAAAAGTGAAGTTAACCTGCGTGAAAGGGCGAAGCTTATTCCAACGTAAAACGCTGTAAATTGTATAGTTTTAATCAACTAAGGTTGGATTATTTCTTGAGCTGCCTGTTCATGAAGCTGAAAGTACACATAATAAAATAATATACCATTGATGCAAACCAACAGGAATCCTTGCTTTTTCTGCTCTATTATGTTTATGTTTTATGCGGGTAGGGGCCCATATTAGTTATTGAAACGGGCCCCCAGATGCTTAAGGCCGCCACTGTCTAAATATTGAAATTAACATGAATAATGCTATAGAAGTGCAGTTTATTAATAGTAAACGTTAACTGATTAAGTTACCGATTTTTTATACACCGATTTAGAGGTCTGGTGAGTTCAGTGTTGGACAGGTCAGTTGTTTTAACTATTCATTAAGGTGAATGGTTAAAATGAGTCGTTTGCGTATCGGACGTGTCATAGCCCTTACAAAAAAATACTGCAGTTTTTTTAAAGTAAAACTGCAGTTTTTGCTACATGTAGAAAAATGCAGTTTTTTGGACACGAAAAAACTGCAATATTGCAGTATAGCTGGAGTACAACTGCAGTTACTGCAATACCACTGAAGTAGTACTACATATGAGAAATACTGCAGTATTATTGAAGTAGTACTACAATAATACTGCAATATAACTGCGGTATTACTACACTGAATACTACAATAATACTGCAATATAACTGCAGTAGTACAGCACTGAATACTACAATAATACTGCAATATAACTGCGGTATTACTGCACTGAATACTACAATAATACTGCAATATAACTGCAGTAGTACTGCACTGAATACTACAATACTACTGCAATATAACTGCAGTAGTACTGCACTGAATACTACAATAATACTGCAATATAACTGCGGTATTACTGCACTGAATACTACAATAATACTGCAATATAACTGCGGTATTACTACACTGAATACTACAATAATACTGCAATATAACTGCAGTAGTACAGCACTGAATACTACAATAATACTGCAATATAACTGCGGTATTACTGCACTGAATACTACAATAATACTGCAATATAACTGCGGTATTACTGCACTGAATACTACAATAATACGGCAATATAACTGCGGTATTACTGCACTGAATACTACAATAATACTGCAATATAACTGCAGTAGTACTGCACTGAATACTACAATAATACTGCAATATAACTGCAGTAGTACTGCACTGAATACTACAATAATACTGCAATATAACTGCAGTAGTACTGCACTGAATACTACAATAATACTGCAATATAACTGCAGTAGTACTGCACTGAATACTACAATAATACTGCAATATAACTGCAATAGTACTGCACTGAATACTACAATAATACTGCAATATAACTGCAGTAGTACTGCACTGAATACTACAATAATACTGCAATATAACTGCAGTAGTACTGCACTGAATACTACAATAATACTGCAATATAACTGCAGTAGTACTGCACTGAATACTACAATAATACTGCAATATAACTGCAGTAGTACTGCACTGAATACTACAATAATACTGCAATATAACTGCAGTAGTACTGCACTGAATACTACAATAATACTGCAATATAACTGCAGTAGTACTGCAATACATAATACAGCTAAAGTATAATTACAATACTACTACAATACTACTGAAATGCAATACTAATAAAATGCTGTACAATACCATTGAAATACAACCAGATTATCCTAAATAAGTTTTATTTTCACACATCTGCAATATAATGAATTAAGATACAAAACAGTGAATGTCTCAAACTGCAATGCAACAAATAATGTGATTTTACTTTTTTTTTAACTTCAAATAACAGGCTGAGAGTTAGACAATGTATTTAAAGTGTTTATTTACAAATCATGCATATATCTTCCTCCACATTATTCAGAGAAGTTGTGTTTTTTTGAAGAGCTTATTCTCATTATTCCACTTTGTTCTTTTAACTGCCTTCATCTCAGATGTGGAAACACGATTGTGGATGTAGTCTGTAAAAAACAAACAAACAAAAAGAATCAGAGACACTCTTTTCAGTCAGGCCGGTGACACACTGGCTGCGTGGCGTGCGGGTCTCAGCTGCGTGGCGTGCGCGTCTCAGCTGCGTGGCGTGTCCGTGTTTATTTCAGCTCCCATGTTAACAGGTTAGAGCTTGCAGACTGCCTGCGTGACACGCATGTCTCAGGCACGCGGAAAACGCATGCATGCTAGAAATAGAACCGATGCCTATTTTTCACGGGACACGCAAGCGCATTGGAAGCGTTTCCAGGCAAAATAGAATAGGAAAAGATGTTTATATGTTATTTTGTACACGAATACATATTAATCAATTACATTTTGATGGTTGAAAGCCCAGGTATTGACAAATTCAGATATAACTATAATTTGAAAATAAATAAATAGTTATGAATTTTCAAATATTGCACCTGTCAATACAGAATGAAATATTCTGTAGTCTATTTTGCTGTCAATACTGCTGACAGTGTCTTTATCAGTAGCCTTTATATTTATGCTTCACATGAAGTATAGTCACCAGGCAGCAGCGCCGCGTCAGACACGTTTCTGGTGTGCAAAGACACAGAAAACGCGACATAGCCGCCACGCAACAGAAACGCCACGCAGCCAGTGTGTCACCGGCCTTACACTCTTCCCCACAGGCATATATTATGCTTAAAATGAATCTGCAAGTTAATCTCTTAAATTTAAAGGAACACGCCACCGTTTTTTGAAATAGGGGTTATTCTATGGAATTAATATTGTGTCATAATTAAACAAACAAATCCAGCATTTTGCAAACAAAGTCAATCTGCTTTGCAAAGGAAAACGTCTCGGGTTACGTATGTAACCCTTGTTCCCTGAGAAAGGGAACGAGACACTGCGTCGGTGACGACACTAGGGGAACGCCCTTCAGCGTAGCGCGTCTGAATTTATGAATGAAACCGAATCCAATCCTATTGGCGTTGCGTGATGACGTAGCGAGTGACGGCATACACGGATGTGTACAAAGGCATACCGGCACAAGCAAAGTAAGCTCTTTGCTATGAAGCAAGTGCTCCAAGCAGGGTGAGGTGTGGCGAACCGACGCAGTGTCTCGTTCCCTTTCTCAGGGAACAAGGGTTACATACGTAACCCGAGACGTTCCCTTTCGAGGGAAGTCGAACTGCGTCGGTGACGACACTAGGGGAACGAGATACCCACTATACCACAACGAACCCTGCTCATCCTAGTGTGAACTGACTTCAGGCACAACCTAGGACGAAAGCACTCGTGCACCGGGTGTAGAGGGAAGGTCCAGACTGTAAAACCTCATGAATGTGTGCGGAGTGGCCCAGCCAGCCGCCTCACATATGTCATGTAAGGAAACCCCTGAAAGGAGGGCTCTAGAGGACGCCATGCCTCTGGTGGAGTGAGCCCTCACGGCCATAGGTGAAGGCAAATTGCGCACCTGATAGGCCAGGGAAATAGTCTGAACGATCCAGTTGCTGATGGTCTGCTTAGAGGCGGGAAGCCCCTTCTTGGGAGACCCAAAACACACCAGCAACTGGTCCGACTTCCGCCATGAGGAGGACTTCTGGATGTAATACTGAAGTGCTCTAACAGGGCAGAGCAGATGAAGTCTCTCCTCATCCACCGTCACATGAGGTGGAGGATGAAATGCCTGCAGAACCAAAGGCCGTGCCACACTAGATGGCACCTTGGGCAAATAGCCGGACCTGGGGTGCAAGATGGCCTTAATGTCGCCAGGAGCAAACTCCAAGCACCCATTGGAAATAGAGAGCGCCTGGAGATCTCCTACCCTCCTCAGAGAAGTAATGGCTAACAAAAAGACCACCTTAAATGAAAGGTTCTTGGCCTCAGCCAACTCCAATGGTTCGAAGGGGGCCTCGGCCAGTCCTTCGAGAACCACTGCCAGGTCCCAAGAGGGAACCCTGGTGCGAGTCGCAGGTCTCATCCTCCAGGTTCCACGGAGGAAGCGTACGACCAGTTGATGCCTCCCCAGAGGACCATCACTCAGAGGAGCGTGGAAAGCCGCAACGGCAGCCACATAAACCTTGAGTGTGGACGGGGTAAGCCCGGCAGAAAAGCGGTCTTGGAGAAACTCCAGCACTGAAGCCACTGGGCAGTGAACTGGGTCCAAATCACGCTCTCTGCACCAAATGGAAAATACATTCCACTTAAGGCCGTATAACTTCCTCGTGGAGGGAGCTCTGGAAGTGAGTATAGTTTCAACCACTTCTGCTGACAGGCCGGCTTCTAGGTACTGTGCCCCCTCAGGGGCCAGACCCACAGTTTCCACAGCTCGGGCCGAGGGTGGAGAACTGAGCCCCCCGCCTGAGACAACAGGTCCCTCCTCAGAGGGATCTGCCATGGCGGGCCTGCCAGAAGCAAGATGATGTCCGAGAACCATACCCGGGCCGGCCAAAACGGGGCTACTAATAGTAGGCTGACTCCGTCCTGACGGACCCTTTCCAGAACTGCTGGGAGCAGAGTGATTGGGGGAAAGGCGTACAGACGCAGCCTCGGCCACGTCTGCACAATGGCATCCAACCCCAGCGGGGCTGGATGTGTGAGGGAGAACCACAGTGGACAGTGTGTCGTCTCTCGAGACGCAAATAGGTCCACTTCCACTGGGCCAAACCTCTCGCATATTAACCCCACCACCTCGGGGTGGAGTCTCCAATCCCCGGGCCTCAGCCCCTGCCTCGACAGTATGTCTGCTCCCTGGTTCTGGTACCCCGGGACATACATCGCCCTGAGGGACGACAGTCTCCGCTGGGACCACAGGAGGATCTGATGCGCCAGTCTGCACAGAGGGCGCGACCTCAGACCCCCCTGATGATTTAAGTAAGATACCACCGACATGTTGTCGGATCTTACTAGGACATGGCGACCATGGAGGTCTGGCAGAAAGCTCCTCAGAGCCCGGAACACCGCCAACATTTCTAGGCAATTTATGTGCCAAGAGGAATGTTGGTCCTGCCAGAGACCTCTCGTAAAACGGCCGTCCATGACCGCGCCCCAGCCCGTGAGGGAGGCGTCTGTCGAAATAAACATCCGGTGACACGACGCTCCCAGCCTGGGACCCTGGGACAAGAACCAAGGCCTCTTCCAAATTGATAGGGAATGAAGGCATCTGCGCGAAACCCTTATCAAGCGGAATGGACTTCCCCTCGGGGAAAACCCCTTGGCTCTTAACCACCACTGTAGAGCTCTCATGTGTAGCAGGCCAGAAGGTATTACGCTGGACGCTGCTGCCATGAGACCCAACACTCTCTGAAAGTGTTTGACAGTGATGGCTTGGCCTAGCTTTATCCTGGACACTGAAGTCAGGACGGACTCGATCCGAGCAGGAGACAATTGTGCCCGCATCGTGACTGAGTCCCACACCACTCCCAGGAACAGGGTTCTCTGGGCTGGTGCCAACACACTTTTCTTTGTGTTGAGTCTTAGCCCCAGGCTTTGGATGTGGGCGAGGACGACATCTCGATGCCGAATCGCCAGCTCTCGCGACTGCGCCAGTATCAGCCAGTCGTCGATGTAATTGAGCACCCTGATGCCCTCGAGCCTCAGGGGTGCTAGAGCTGCATCCATACACTTGGTAAAAGTGCGAGGGGAGAGTGCCAGGCCAAACGGAAGAACCCGATATTGGTAAGCTTTGCCCCCGAAAGCAAACCTCAGGAACTTCCTGTGAGATGGAAGAATGGAGATGTGAAAATAAGCGTCTTTTAGATCTATCGTGACAAACCAATCCTCGGATTGGATTTGACTCACGATGATGGGAATGGTAAGCATCTTGAACCTGAATCTCCTCAGAGACCGGTTCAAGTGCCTTAGATCTAAAATTGGACGCAACCCTCCATCCTTCTTGGGAACTATGAAGTACCGGCTGTAGAACCCAGACTCCCTGACTGGTGGGGGAACATGCTCTATGGCCCCTTTTACCAGCAGCGAGTGAACTTCCTGTTCCAACACTAGACCCTGCTCTGGGTGCACTGAAGTCCAGACCACCCCGTTGAATTTTGGTGGGCGGACCTGGAACTGCAGCCTGTACCCAGTTCTTACAGTGCGCAGGACCCATGGAGAAATGTTCGCGAGGTTTTGCCATGCCTCTGCGAAATTCACCAAAGGAACCAGCCCCTCGGGGCTGGTGTCCAGTGTTTTGTGCAGGATGTTGACGGTGCCCTGAAGCGGAGGACCGGCAGGAAAAAACCGACAACGCCCTACATTGTGCGAACCCGAACACTGACTGCCTGCAAGCCTTTGGGGCAGGCCAACCAGTGTGAGCTCGCTGGGAGCTAGCGTGTCCCGAAGCGTCAGAGACGGCGGGATACTGACGCCAACTCCCTGAGGGCCCAACGAGAGAGGGGACCTCGGTCGCTCTCTCTCGGGGGGGGGGGGGGGGGGGGGGGGGGGCGGCCCTCTGAGGCCTCAAAGGAGTTAGGACCTCTTTCCCTTAGCCTTCCTATACTGGATGACGGTCCTCAGATCCGTCTTATCAGGAGGCTGAGGGTGTGAGCGTCGACCAGAGTCCCAAGATCTACGAGGGGGAGCTCTGGAAGCGACACTCGCCTTCTGTGCCTGGCGGTAAGAGGAAGAGGAGGATTGCTGTGGCTGTTCTTTAGCAGCAGCCCTCCTAGACCTAGAGCGGCGAGGGAGATACCGCTTGAAGGCTTCGCCCTGCTTCTTAGCATCCTCAAACCTGTCCACCACCGCGCTAACAGCCTCACCAAATAGACCTGAGGCTGAAACGGGTGCATCAAGAAGGAAGGTTCTATCCTTCTCCTTCATGCCCGACAGGTTGAGCCACAGATGTCTCTCCGTGGTCACCAGGGCAGACATGGAGCGACCGATGGCACGGGCCGTCTCCTTGGTAACCCGGAGAGACAAGTCTGTGGCTCTGCGAAGTTCAGCGATATCATCCGGGGATGGACCCTCGCCCTGGTCGATATCTCTCAAAAGCTCGGCTTGGTACGCCTGCAATATGGCCATTGTGTGCAGGCTCGCACCAGCTCGACCCGCCGCCATATACGCCCTGCCCACCAAATCAGATGTGGTGCGGCAAGGTTTAGAAGGCAACGCCGGCGACTTCAGGGATGACGCAAGGTCGGGTGAAAGGTAGCTGGCTAATGCTTCCTCAACCCGAGGCATCATCCCGTATCCCTTATCCCTAACCCCCACAACATTACTGTAGTTTAACATTGGAGGATTAGACAGGCGTGATGAAAATGGCCTGTTCCAGGATTTACACAACTCATTGTGTAAATCCGGGAAGAAAGGGAGAGACCGGCGTGAAGGTTGCGTGCGGTGCTGCAGGAAGCGTTCGTCAAGCTTGCTTTTCGGACGCGCTTCCTGCCGCTCTTGTGGCCAAGAAATATCCAGCTTGGCCACAGCCCGCGTCAAAACCTCCACCAACTCATTGTAATTAGGTGCCGGCTGAACAGACTGATGCGTGTCAACATGATCCTCATCCCCAACACTCAGTATGTCTAATTCCTCGGAATTAGACAGCTGTAAAGCAGGAACATCCTCCCGATCGGGAGAAGCCGCGGAGCGGGCTCCCGAACGGGGAATGGGGGAATCAGACTCACCAGAAGAGGAGCGAGAATATGCCTCGGCAGTCTCATCCTCGACCAGATCTCTCTGCGATCCCCACGATGAAAGCCGCCGCATTGCCTCGGCAGATGCGGGACCCGAACCGCGGGGAGAACACATTTGGCCATCTTCCGAAAATAAAGCCAGTCGAGATCGCAGCACTCTCACGGAAAGAGACTCGCAATGAGCGCAAGCAGCCCCCTCAAGAGCTGCTTGAGCGTGCTGTCTTCCCAAACATGACACACACATCTCATGTGAATCCCCAGCCGGGAGAAAACGAGGGCACGGGAACACACACTTTTTGAACTGATCAGCCATACTGAACTTTTCCAAAGCAGACAAACGACACCAAATAAGACTCAAAAATACACAGAGCGCTTGCTGAATAGCAAAAAAGCTTACTTTGCTTGTGCCGGTATGCCTTTGTACACATCCGTGTATGCCGTCACTCGCTACGTCATCACGCAACGCCAATAGGATTGGATTCGGTTTCATTCATAAATTCAGACGCGCTACGCTGAAGGGCGTTCCCCTAGTGTCGTCACCGACGCAGTTCGAGTTCCCTCGAAAGGGAACTCGACTCGCAAACAAACAGAGAGCAATGTGCAAGTACAAAGGTCAATTTGAGCGAAAATGTAGTGGAGTAACACATGCATTGTGTTTTGCAAATATAAATAAATGAGCCTAGGTAATATTTCACAAATAAATACAAACGATCCAACAAATTGCTTCTAACCTTTAAACAAATACCAAATCTGCATATCTGTCTGTTATGATTGTGTGAGACACTTGGCTTTTTGTGAGATCTCTCGGCTCGATTTTCTCACAAATGCAGTTGAGCGACTTCCTCTTCTAAAACAGTAGATGGCGCTAATATAGGGGATTCATTTAGCGCTAGTCTCCCAGGAGAAGCACTGATTTGAAACGCGTGCTTGCCTTTGCATACAGCTTTACTGTATCTATAATGAACCTTTTTGAGGTTTTCTTTTGCAAAATGTTATTACATATCTAGACAGAAATCCACATTTAGCACTTAGTAGCACTTAACTCTCTCTAGAATAGAGGAATGAGCTGAAAGCTCTGCCATCATATGTTGCATTTTTAAATTTTTGTAAACGTTACATTTACTGAACAGTCTATTGCTTTCGTTCTCCATAAATTAATGACAACATTTAAATTTAATTGAAAGGAGGGTTTCATTTGTCCAAAATAATAATTTTGGCACTGCATATGTCACAGGCAGGTTATATTGTTTGTTTTGTTCAGTCATTATTTTATTACATTAACAGTTAAGCTGACTGAATTCCAACTAAATACATAAGTGGGAAATGTTGTCATTAATTTATGGAGAACGAAAGCAATAGACTGTTCAGTAAATGTAACGTTTACAAAAATTTAAAAATGCAACATATGATGGCAGAGCTTTCAGCTCATTCCTCTATTCTAGAGAGAGTGAAGTGCTAAGTGCTAAGTACTAAGTGCTAAATGTGGATTTCTGTCTAGATATGTAATAACATTCTGCAAAAGAAAACCTCAAAAAGGTTCATTATAGATACAGTAAACACACCTGTTCACCACTCATTTTCCACAGCTGTGTTCAAAGGCAAGCACGCGTTTCAAATCAGTGCTTCTCCTGGGAGACTAGCGCTAAATGAATCCCCTATATTAGCGCCATCTACTGTTTTAGAAGAGGAAGTCGCTCAACTGCATTTGTGAGAAAATCGAGCCGAGATCTCTCACAAAAAGCCAAGTGTCTCACACAAGCATAACAGACAGATATGCATTTGTATGCACTAGATTTGGTATTTGTTCAAAGGTTACAAGCAATTTGTAGGATGGTTTGTATTTATTTGTGAAATACTACCTAGGCTCATTTATTTATATTTGCAAAACACAATGCATGTGTTACTCCACTACATTTTCGCTCAAATTGACCTTTGTACTTGCAGATTGCTTTCTGTTTGTTTGCGAGTCGAGTTTTCCTTTGCAAAGCAGATCGACTTTGTTTGCAAAATGCTGGATTTGTTTGTTTAATTATGACACAATATTAACTACATATTATTCACCATCTCCCCTACATTCAGATAGGTGGACAAACGCATTTTTGTCTCAGTGCGTGCATTGTCTTAGTCTGGCAGAGTCGCCGCCAGTTTAGCTTAACATAATGAATGGAATCCTTTGTTGCCGGATAGCATGTTGTGAGTAAAAGTTATCCAAAAAAAAAAAAAAAACCCCTAATTACTCATTGTGGCCTGCGTATTCACAACGAGTACAAATAGCAATGCAGATTAAGACTAGGCGATTTCCTAGGCAGATATTGACTTATTGACTATATGGAGGTGAAGCACAGGCGAAGCACAGATATCACGCAACATACTTTCATCAACATACAGGCCTGACCTGCACTGAGTATCTTCGCTTTTGGATTGTGTTGAGTTTGAAAAGTTTCAGCTTTCAGGTGTTGCGTGATATCTCTGCGCCCAAGTAGCCGTGCTTAATCTGGTCTTAATCTGCATTGCTATTTGTACTCGTTGTGAATACGCAGGCCAGCGTAGTATTTAGTTGCTGTTTTTTTGTTATCACTTTTACTCACAACATGCTATCCGGCAACAAATGATTCCATTCATTATGCTAAACTAAGCTAGCGGCGGCGCTGCCAGACTAAGACAATACATGCATAGACAAAAATGCATATGCCCACCTATCTAAATGTAGGTGAGACAGTGAATAACCCCTATTTCAGAAAAAGGTGGCGTGTTCCTTTAACTTGGTGTCTGCAAGTGTTTGTGGAAAGTATTCATACTATTTCCAGTTAATTTATGGTTTATTGTTCTACATTAATAATGAGTTTGAACACTCCAGATAAAAAGTTAAATTACTCACCCTCATGACTCCAACCTCGCAAGACTTTCGTTCATCTTCAGAACACAATTGAAGATCTTTTTGATGAAATCTGAGAGCTTTCTGTCACTCCATTGACAGTCTACGCAATTTGCCCAATAACATGCATTTCTGGAAAAAAGCAGAAAGATACAGATAGTTTAAAAAAATGCATTAAAAGTGATAAAGAAAATAATGCTGCAAACATACACAATCTGCCGTGACGCAGCTCTAAAAAATAACGTAAACGGTGTAAAACTACGCTACAGTATGGAAGCGGCGTTTCCTCTTATTTGCTCACCGGTTTGAATAACATATAAAGTCTTTTTTACACTAATCTAAAATTAAAATAAACAGATATGAGGACATTATACGTTATACTCACCTCTAAACTGAATGACTTGACAAGGCCAACACTCCACCTCGCGTTAGCTAACGTTAATGAACTTCTTTTCTTCCAGAAAACGCTTCTCTTCCGTCCCACTTGTGAATGACCGTCACCACGGGTTGTAATGCCTTTGTGTTTTAATTGTGATAGTCCATAAATATGAACGTATATGAACGATATTTTCAGTAAGGAAATTAACCAAACCGTATTTTATGGAGCAGACACCACGGGAAAAGACGCAGGCTGGCCGTAACGAGCATCAGCTGCTCTCGAGACTCGTTGTCAGGACAACGACCGCGGTGCGCTCGCGAGAAGGAAGCTCTGGTCACGTGGGCTATACGCGCGTGAAAAAGTTAGTGTCGCACAATACAGCATAACTGCAGTAGGCTAAAATGTAATATTAATGGTAGACCAAGACTTCGGATGCAAAAACCAAAAAGTTCATCTGATTTTTTTTCATAAAGCTCCTTTATTTAGGTTCAGTAATTTCACTTTTTAATGGCAACAAAAATGATCTCATTGCCATTAAAGTGAAATTACTGAGACTTTGAGGTTTTTTTTTTAAGTCTATCACTTTTTAAAGTGTATCACTGAACTGCAGTTATTGTATCTATAGGCTACTTCATTTTACTGCAAATCTACAGTTGTACTGCAGTTTTACTTCACTATTCTGAAGTTGTACTTTTTGTACTGCAGTTTTACTGCAGTTGTACGTCAATGTACTGCAGTTATATTGTATCTATACTTCGTTAATACTGCAAATCTACAGTTGTACTTCATTGTACTGCAGTTATACCAGGGGCGTCGATTTCGGTGGGGACGGTGGGGACGCGTACCCACCAGATTTCGTGATGAGTCATTTTGTACCCACCACTTTTTTTTGGCATGATGCTGGATGCTGGTTTTATTCTCGCTGACTATCGCGCTTCTTTATTTAACCCTTGGCTTTCACACAAGTTTAAAATATTCTGGCTGACCACCCAGTGTGAATATTTCTAGGCGACCGTTATTTAGAAATGTTGCACTCTGGTTTCCATGGTGACGTGTCATCGCTTGTCACGTGAGACACCGCAGCCACAACAGCACTGAATAATGAATGATCTGCTTTTGTCATTTTCCCTTTTTATTCAAAATATTCACAAATTTGTTTGCTATAGCATGACATATCTGATATTCCGATTGTCAAATATATGCAAGTGGATGTGTTTTGTTGTTTAAACTCCTTTATTTTTTAAATGAGCTGACACTGACAGCTTAGCATGGACAGTGAACGAGCGGGAACTACATAGTCTGCTGGGATGAGCCGAGGCAGAGAATTTCCGGCCAAGGTTCCGCATTTTAAGGGGGCTCCCGAGGGCTGATCATTCAAACAATCAGGAATGTTAATATAAAGACGCAGCAAATATCTCTGCATCCCAGACCCCCCTCTCTCGCTACGCGATCGCTGGCTAACGTCATGCTTTTACCGTCTCGCCTTTTTCAAACTGGAGCAGCGCTTACTCGCAGGTATGTAGACAAATTACAATGCATGATTTGATTTGTTAAACGTGAAAAGGACTTATCCGTCTAAACGCTCGCTCTCTAACGTAAACCTAGATATATATGTTCACTGTTGTTAGGCGCATATCCAAGTGTTTGTGCGGAGTGTGGACATGGAGGCGCCGACGCGATTACTTGCATTTTCCTATAAACAGTGGAAAGTTAAAACAATGTTTATTACTTAAGTTTTGCTGGTATTGTGGCTATAGTCTTGTGCATTTGTACACAACGGATCAACTGTTTTAACTCTTGCAATACATCATGTTAGCCTTGCCTTAGCCACCAACTTACTCAGCTAACTTAGTTACGGTTTGCGTTCGTACAGCAAGCATTGGTGGAGTCGGAGATGATCGTGGAGTAGTCAGTATCTTGTTTAATTATTGCTTGAATCTATTGCTGAATTCTGGAATAGTTGTGATGAGGATGATGATGGAGGCGGGGTGCTTTCAAGTTTTGGTCAAAATGGTGATACGATTGGATGGATGCAGTGTCAGATCATGGTGTGATCATCGTTCATCTGTGCGACACATATTTTTGCTTTTTCAATCTTGGCAAAATTGTAGTGCAGAACGCAGAAGTTGTGTTGTCAATTGGCGATTTTTTTTGGACAGTTTTCAGTTGTTATGAGGAGCAATATGAGAGAGAAATTTGGTAATCATTGTTTACATTAAACCACGTCATGTCATATTGTCAATGTTACTTATCTTATGAAGCAGAATAGTGGGTCATAGGCTACTCGTATGTCTAATGCTTTTTAAAAACCTAAGGCTTTCAAGTTCAACATAAAACGAGTCAGACATCATCACATGTTTGTATACATTTTTATTTATTTACATTAAGCGACAGTAACGTTACATCGTCTTTCAAAACATGATCTGCGCGAAAGAGAGAGAAAAAAATAATGTCATTCATTGTACCCAGCACTTTTGAAAATGCACTTCCGAATACGTCTCTGTCCCCAGCACATTTCAAACCAAACTGACGCCCATGAGTTATACTGCTTTAAACTGCAGTTTTACTGCAGTTGTACTTCATTGTACTGCAGTTATTTTTTGTAAGGGAGGCCTAGTGGACGTCCAGCCTACAGCACGCTTGTGTGATTATCTCAGCAGTTTAGGACATCGCACACGATTTGCGTCAATACAGAACACATTTAATCACTGGACTGGATAGGTTTTTTCGTTTAGTGAAATGTGGTTTATGTCAGCTGAATGGGCGGAACGCTTTTTAGAGAAGATAGGGCAACGTGTTTTTTTTAGCACAATTCACACACCGCGGTAATTCAGGAGAAAAAAAAAAATCTCCAAATGCTCCAAGTGAAACTGCGGTCTGCCGACCTTTTACTATCGTGTCAATTGATTTTGATTAATATGCGCGAGGGAGAGAGAGCAACACAGCGCTCGTGTTTGAAGACGTGAGAGTGCGCGCGCGCGGCCGGTGCGTTCTCTCTCTCTCTCTCTCTCTCTCTCTCTCTCTCTCTCTCTCTCTCTCTCTCTGCTCGTTTGGGCCCTGTCAATAGCGGCAGACATTCTATTCTGCATCACTCACCGATCAAAAAAGGCTTTGCGGGACAAAAATTTGCTTTGGCAACCGCCAAAAAAATTCAATGCAACCCCTGTTATTATGGCGAAATAAGGAGATATTATATTGAAATAACGACTTAATATCTCGAAATAACAAGATAAGTTTTCTTTTTTCTTCACCATGCGGCTTCCATAGAATACAGCCTGAATATAATTGAGTCCAGACATTATGTTTGGGGGTGCTATCGGGGTGCTTTGGTCTTTCTTGTGGGTGCTGAAGCACCTGCTAGCCCCTCCCTAGCACCGCCCATGTTGCCGACATTTGCTGCAAAACTTTTTGCACACAATCTACTATGTTCCTTTTATTGTCTGATTGATAGTTGGTACTTTTTTTTAGCCACTGAATGTATTTTAGTATAATTGTGCAAACATCCACCTTCAGCTCATGCTTCACATGTCTTTTTGCTGTGAAATCTTTACTGATTTTTATAAAGTAAATGTAAGAATAATTTGTATAATTGTTAGTAATACTTCAAGATGAACACTTACTGGATTGAAGCAACGTAGATTTACTTGATTATCAATACATTTTTTTTTTTTTAAGAAAAATCATCAATGTGAGTATTAAATAAGGTACTCAACAAAAAACACATGAACATTTTTAGATTTTGTC
Organism: Tiaroga cobitis; assembly: GCA_030578255.1. Lineage (NCBI taxonomy): Eukaryota > Metazoa > Chordata > Actinopteri > Cypriniformes > Leuciscidae > Tiaroga > Tiaroga cobitis. The sequence goes on from CM060607.1 coordinate 31,874,274, forward strand.
TAAAAAGATTCAATTTAACTGTTCCATTTAAAAATATTATTAAGATTATTAATTCATATGTCAGGCTTACAGGGTTAATAATCATTTGACACTTAGCATTTTATTTCATTAATAATAAAATGATTTATCTTGAAAAATCTGTTATGGAAACTTGCATAAAGATAAATTCAATTCAGACACTGGTCAGGGAGGATGAGGAGCAGGTCATGTTAGTTACGCCGTACTGGCCCAACCGGACCTGGTTCCCAGAACTGATGCTCCTCGCGTCAGCTCCTCCCTGGCGAATTCCCCTGAGGAAGGACCTGCTTTCTCAGGGACGGGGCACCGAATGGCATCCGCGTCCAGACCTCTGGAACCTCCACCTGTGGTCTCCGGACGGAGTACATTTGCTGCAAGTACCTCCAGCGGTACTTCAGCTAGAGCCGACTCTATGCGGCTTTGTGCTTTCCTTCCTTCAAGAGGGCTTGGAGCGGAGGCTGTCCCCCTCCACCTTGAAGCTGTTGCCGCCATCGCAGTACATCACAAAAGCACGACCTGATCATCAGGTTCCTGAGAAGTGCCAGGAGGTTAAAGTCCTCCCAGAATGTGCCTCATCACCTACTGGGACCTCTCTGTGGTCCTTGTCTGGTCTACAGAGAGCTCCCTTCGAGCTGCTAGAGTCAGTTGAGCTTAAAATCCTGTAATCCTGTCTCACGTCATCCTGAGGCCCCAGCCTGGATACGTGCCCAATGTTCCCACCACTCCTTTCAGGGACCAGGTGGTGAACTTTACAAGCACTACCCCCGGAGGAGGCAGACCCAGCCCTTGCATTGCTGTGTCTAATTTGCACACTGTGTGTTTACATGGACCCCATGCAGAGCTTGAGAAGCTCAGAGAAGCTCTTTGTCTGCTTTGGAGGTTAGCAGAAGGGAAAGGCTGTCTCCAAACAGAGGTTGACCCACTGGATAGTGGATGACATTGACCCCTCGGACTGAGGGCTCACTCCACTCGGGGTGTTGCCTCTTCCTGGGCATTGGCGCACTGCTCTCTGGAAGACATCTGCAGAGCTGCGGGCGGGGTGACACCAAACACATTTGCAAGGTTTAACATTCTTCGAGTGGAGCCTACAAACAGGTAATGTGCAGAAAGGCTGGCTTGGTGTCTCGCTTGCAGCACCATTCCCCTCTAACAAGGGGATATGATCGCCTACTTGCACTTCAGGAGAGTTCCCCACTAGGTGAACCCTGAATCAAGTTCCTTCAGCATCCTTCAACAGTCAGACACAGCGGAGGCGTCTGACTCCAGGCCCAGTACTCGTGTGCATGCCTGACACGGATTTAAAGGGGGGGGATTCCTTGTCGGTAAACCTGTGTCTTTCCCTGGGCAGTTCTGCTCTGCCCCATCTCTGCATTGGTAGTAGCTCCTCCCTGGTTAGGTAGGGCCTACCAAAGAGATCTTCCAAATGTAGTACTGCCCCACGGGTCAGTCCATACGTGTAGCCACCACACATTACCACCATTTTGGCAGGGTTTGGTCTCAGTAGTGTCCCTCTCCATTGGACTAGGCATGTTTCCCCAGCGTTAACAACACTGGTCATGGTTGAAAATAAATGGGAATTGAGATCCAAAGCACTCGTCCCCATGAAATGTCACGATAAGAGGAACAGCAGCTACGACCATCTCCAGAGTAAGCCCTGTCCCTTTCATCCCGTTTGGTATTTAGGATTACCCTTGGTGATTAGGATTATAAATCTGCATTCCATCATCTCAGAAACATTGCAAGAATTTGGCTTTCTTACTCTAATTCTTACTCTATCTGACCCTGAAAGGCTTTTTCATGCATTTGTTACTTCCAGGATTGATTATTGTAATGCACTATTGGTTGGTTTACCTGCCAAATCTATAATACGGCTGCAGTACATCCAGAATTCCGCAGCACGTGTACTTACATACACTTCACCCCCTCAGCACATTACGGGCATGCTTTATAGCTTGCACTGGCTTCCTGTTCAGTCGCGTATTGCTTTTAAAACTCTCACACTAACATACAAAGCTATAAACGAAATAGCCGCTTCTTATATCTGTGACTTAGTCAGCCTGTCCTGTACGCACCTTCCCGTTCCCTTTGGTCTACTGATTCACTTACTCTTCAGCAGCCTCCCTGTAGATTTAAATCTATGGGGGAGGGAGCTTTCTCTTGCTGCACCTAGGTTATGGAATGCACTTCCTCTTATTGTTAGAGATACTCCTACATTAGCCAGTTTCAAGAAGTTGTTAAAAACTCATCTTTTTAAAATTGCTTATATTGACTGTCATGATTAGTATTTTACTGTGTTGTACTGTAATGATTATTTTTGTATTACTCTTGTACTTCTGTATTTTATTTGTTTTTACTGTCTGTAGCGCTTTGGGTTTTAGAAAAGCGCATTATAAATAAAATGTATTATTAATGTATTATTATTATTAATAATTCGGGCACTGGGTAGGTTACGACATTGTGAGAGCAGTTGTCAAAAGGGCACGCATTCTGCATTCTGCCAGCATCTGCATCTCCAACACTTGTAACACAGTTCAGTGGCTGTGGCGCTTTCCACAGGGACCCCAATACGTCAGTCCGACGTAACGTTGAACGTGACTGACTGAATGGGAATGTACTAATGTAACCCCCGTTCCTTGAAGGAGGGAACGGAGACGTTACATCCCCCTGCCACAGCCCTGAACCACCATTGAATGGCTGGGATCCCTGTCTCAGCTTCTTAGCAAAACTTGAATCAAGTGAGTAATACCAGTTCTATTTATATTTATGTATTTCTGGGTAGGTGTGACTCGGCATGCAAATCTCACTGTTCATTGGCTCGTTTTGTTACCACTTGGAGGTTATTGGGCTCCCAGGCCAGACCCGAATACGTCAGCACGACGTAATATCTCCATTCCCTCCTCCAGGAAACAAGGGTTACATTAGTAACCTAAGCCCATTTCACACAGCATGTTGACCCTGGAAAATTGGCATAAAATTGGCAGAAATTTTCTGTGTGAACGCAAACACGTCCCGGGATTGATTCCGGGATCAGTACTGGAACGCGCCCTGTGTGAACAAAAGCTGTAATCAATGGCGTAAGGGTGTGTCGTAGAGATGAGCTGAGTTTAGTGGAATGGTACGTGATGCGATAGGTTATGATCAAATCAGAAAAAACATGCACAAGAGTCATTTCTCAAAAGAGAAATCGCAGACCATAAGCAAATTTAAGACGCTGTGGAGAAATTACACGTCAGATCGGATGTGTGTGAACTCGCGCACAGATTCCAGAAAATCACTGGCAGTGTTAATGAACCAAAATCAAACGATCTCGGTGTATTTCCTGGAATCTCTGCGTGAAAACGGCTCTAGATATTTTTACACTCTGTTTGAATTTTTAATTTAGTTTTGTTCACAGATTCTTTTTTTCATGCTTTATGTGCTTTCCTGGTTTATTCTTACTGCATTCTGCATTCCATGGTCTCGATTAGATGTTTTCCCATTTGCCAAGTTCTTGATTAGTTAGTGGACCACAACACCTCACTGGAATAAATGACATTTGGCTCATTAACTCATTCTAATATGTTCAGTCAAATTCTAATTGGAATCAGTAAAAGCGTTTGTTGTTTTGTAGCATGGAAACTGTGCTCTCAGCTCCTTCACAAGGTTGAGGTTGTCTTTGGATCGATTATAAGGGCAAAATCAGGATGAATAAGTATTATGACTGCTTGTTAATATGAATACGTTTGTATCGACTGAATGTGTTTTATTTTGATGTGACAGCATTTGTTCATTATTTAAACCCTTTGATGCTCCTCGTGTGATGGTCAAAAAATACTTTTTTTTATTTGAATGAAATGAATGTACTGTATTTTAGTTCAATAATGTTTTTTATTTAAAGGGTTAGTTCACCCAAAAATTAAAATTAAGTCATTAATTACTCACCCCCATGCTGTACCAACCCCGTAAGGCCTTCGTTAGTCTTCGGAACACAAATGAAGATATTTATGATTAAATCTGAGAGGTTTATGACTGCTACATAGGCTCCCTAAGGGAATGACACTTGACGGCCCAGAGAGTCATTAAAGAAAATGTTTAAATATTCCATGTCGCAACAGTGGCTCAACTACAAGTTTATCAAGCGACGAGAATACTTTTTGTGCGAAAAAACAAACAAAAATAACGACTTTATTCGACTATTCCTTTTCTTCCATGTAGGCCTGAAACGAGACTTCAAGAGATTTCCACGACGCATGCGCAAGAATTGCGATCTCCTTCAACTACTTCAGTTAAGTTCTCGCGCGTGCGCGTCGTGGAAATCTCTTTAAGTCTCGTTTCAGGCCTACATGGAAGAAAAGGAATAGTCGAATAAAGTCGTTATTTTTGTTTGTTTTTTCGCACAAAAAGTATTCTCGTCGCTTGATAAACTAGTTGAGCCACTGTTGCGACATGGAATATGTAAACATTTTCTTTAATGACTCTCTGGGCCGTCAAGTGTCATTCCCTTAGGGAGCCTATGTAGCAGTCATGCACCTCTCAGATTTAATCATAAATATCTTCATTTGTGTTCCGAAGACGAACGAAGGCCTTACGGGGTTGGTACAGCATGGGGGTGAGTAATTAATGACTTAATTTTCATTTTTGGGTGAACTAACCCTTTAATTTTAACATTTTTAGGGGATTCTATGGCACTAAATTATATTTATGCAGTAGTTATAATTCATTTATTGCATATTAACCACTTTTTGAGCATTCAGCTGCAAATTAAATGTCCAAATAAAACTGCCGTAAATCTTAAATGCTTTGCACAGACTTAAGTTTGATCTCTTTTTAAAAGGTATTTGAAATTTAGCAGATTTTTGCTGAAGTGAAAAACGAAAAGGTGAAATGAAAGAAAGAAAGTTATAGAAATGTATTGTTTATTGTTATGAAAATGCACAATAAACAATTTTCAAATTTTATATGAAATGTATATTTTCCAAAACATGTTTTGTTCAAAGAAAACCAAAGCAATGCATCTAAACTATTTAACTTTACAAACAAATTTTCAAGATTAGTAATAATTTTTAATTATTTAAAAAAAGAAAATAAATGAATTCATTTTAATTTAGCAAGGACACAATGCATTTATCGAAAGTGACAGTAAATTCTGTTTTCCATAGTTTGTTACAAAAAAAATCATTTTCAGCTTATTGGTGTTCTTTTGAACTTTCTATTCATCAAATAATCCTGAAAAAAAGTATCACAGTTTCACAGTTTCCACTAAAAATATGAAGCTACACAACTTTTTTGATAATTGATATAATAACAACTTCATTGCTAATAATCAGCAATGTTTCTTGAGCAGCAAATCAGCATATTAGAATGATTTCTAAAAATTCAACTTTGATCACAGGAATAAACTACATTTTACAATATATTTGTCACGGTGTGGGTTTGTCTTGTCATGTTTAGTGGTTCCCTGTCTGTTTATTGGTCTTCACAGGTGTTTCCCGTTAATCACGCCCCCTTGTTATCCTAACTAGTTAGCTCGTTTGTCCTTGATTATTTAAGCCCTGTGTCTCTGCCTTGTTTTTGTGATTCCTTGTTTCATGTACGACTGTTAACGCTTGTGTCGGTTGTTCCTGAGTTTTGGTCTTAGTCTTGTTCTTAGTCTGGTATGTAGTCTGTATTATTTGTAGTTTATGAAATAAAGTGTGCTGCACTTGGATCAAGCCTCTTCACTGCTTCCACAACTGCACCATCGTTACAGAAGGAATCACCAAAAATGTATCCAGCAGCACTAGGAGATCTCCGGCCAAACAAACATCCACGGCTGATCCTAATTCCTAGGAGGGCTGTCGCCATGCCTGATTGTTCGAAGTATCTTCGCGCCCTGTCGGAGTTCCACGTCAGCCCTGCCGAGCCTGAGCTCCACGTCAGCCCTGCCGAGCCTGAGCTCCACGTCAGCCCTGCCGAGCCTGAGCTCCACGTCAGCCCTGCCGAGCCTGAGCTCCACGTCAGCCCTGCCGAGCCTGAGCTCCACGTCAGCCCTGCCGAGCCTGAGCTCCACGACAGCCCTGCCGAGCCTGAGCTCCACGTCAGCCCTGCCGAGCCTGAGCTCCACGTCAGCCCTGCCGAGCCTGAGGCTGTTCACGTCACGCCTGCCGAGCAAGAGGCTGCTGTTCACGTCACGCCTGCCGAGCAAGAGGCTGCTGTTCACGTCACGCCTGCCGAGCAAGAGGCTGCTGTTCACGTCACGCCTGCCGAGCAAGAGGCTGCTGTTCACGTCACGCCTGCCGAGCAAGAGGCTGCTGTTCACGTCACGCCTGCCGAGCAAGAGGCTGCTGTTCACGTCACGCCTGCCGAGCAAGAGGCTGCTGTTCACGTCACGCCTGCCGAGCAAGAGGCTGCTGTTCACGTCACGCCTGCCGAGCAAGAGGCTGCTGTTCACGTCACGCCTGCCGAGCAAGAGGCTGCTGTTCACGTCACGCCTGCCGAGCAAGAGGCTGCTGTTCACGTCACGCCTGCCGATCCAGAGACTGAGCTTCACGTCACTTCTGCCGATCCAGAGACTGAGCTTCACGTCACTTCTGCCGATCCAGAGACTGAGCTTCACGTCATTTCTGCCGATCCAGAGACTGAGCTTCACGTCACTTCTGCCGAGCCTGATCCTGAGCTTCACGTCACTTCTGCCAATCCAGAGACTGAGCCCGAGCCAGAGTCTGTTCCTGTTCCCGAGCCAGAGTCTGTTCCTGTTCCCGAGCCAGAGTCTGTTCCTGTTCCCGAGCCAGAGTCTGTTCCTGTTCCCGAGCCAGAGTCTGTTCCTGTTCCCGAGCCAGAGTCTGTTCCTGTTCCCGAGCCAGAGTCTGTTCCTGTTCCCGAGCCAGAGTCTGTTCCTGTTCCCGAGCCAGAGTCTGTTCCTGTTCCCGAGCCAGAGTCTGTTCCTGTTCCCGAGCCAGAGTCTGTTCCTGTTCCCGAGCCAGAGTCTGTTCCTGTTCCCGAGCCAGAGTCTGTTCCTGTTCCCGAGCCAGAGTCTGTTCCTGTTCCCGAGCCAGAGTCTGTTCCTGTTCCCGAGCCAGAGTCTGTTCCTGTTCCCGAGCCAGAGTCTGTTCCTGTTCCCGAGCCAGAGTCTGTTCCTGTTCCCGAGCCAGAGTCTGTTCCTGTTCCCGAGCCAGAGTCTGTTCCTGTTCCCGAGCCGCCTTCTCCGCCCTGGCCGCCCGAGGGGTACTTCTCCGCCCTGGCCGCCTGAGGGGTCTTCTCCGCCCTGGCCGCCCGAGGGGTCTTCTCCGCCCTGGCCGCCCGAGGGGTCTTCTCCGCCCTGGCCGCCCGAGGGGTC